>WWPM01021671.1:0-11692 GCA_023279145.1 Glomeris maerens
ATTAAATATAATTATACGAATGCTATTTCGTAGTTAAATTTGACACGCCCAGTAAAAGCAATGGCATATATTAAATAATGTATTAAATAAAAATAAGGCGCAATTAAATTTAAATATAATATTCTTCATTTGGTTTGAATTTAATTTTTGTTGAAAATTTTAAATGCAATATTATTGCGGTGGTCGTTTTATAATAATATTAATAAGAATATAAAGGGAATCTAGCTACACGAGCGTCCTCTCGTGTGTATCTAGATTGTTGGGAAAAAGCATTGCACGGGGATGCATGCACACAGTGAAATAGGCGATGGAATGATGTAGAGAGAGAGAGAGATGAGAAGGAAAGAGAAGGGAGCCAAGATGGCGGCTCTGAGTCGTTCGCATTCGTGATCCGACGATCGCTGACCACCAGATTCAGCGCACTTTCCTCGCAGTTAACTTGCCGTACACGTTTCCAAACACATCTGGGAAGATCCCAGCATCGTTTTCTGCATTTTTGTCAAATAGCCGACATATTTTTGGCTGTGGTTTTGGCGAAATTTCGAGACGTGATTTGGCGACGTTGCGCACCGATCGCAACAATGGCCGACATCGAGTAGCCATGTTGATTTTGGCGAATTTCGAACCTCCATCCCGCCTTTCTTCACGCCATCCGATCTCCACCATCACTTAATCGCGCATATTTCACGTCTCTACAACAGACTTTATCGTCTTTTTGAGTTGATTTTGCGCATTTCGCCGACGAAATCGGAAAAAACAATGGCCGATGCGGACATGGATCAGGTAAATTCTATCTTACTTCATTGTTTTCGTATTTTTCCCGCGTTTATTTATTAATATTTCAGTTGCATTATTACTGTATATCGTGCCCAACATGTTATTTGCCATATTTAGCCTGTTTTAGTGTAGTTTGAATATGTGTGGACTTGGTATTTGCCGGTTATAGCTGTGTACAGGGCTGAAATACATGCAAGATCTTCTCTAGAATATTCTTTATTAGGGAATTAATTAGTGTAATCGGTGGGATTTGTGATGTGGTTGCTGTGGAACGTGTTTGTGGTATTGTCACGTTGAGGGCTTTGTTCATTTGTGTGCTTTTTTGACATGTTTGGAAGAGATGTACAGAAGTCTTCGATGATTAGCCTGTGTTTTAGATGAATGAAAAATGTGATTATTGAATGTGTTCCAAGGTAATAACCTGCTCTACACATGGAATGGAGATTTACCTTTCAAATGACCTTGGTGTTTTTGATTTTTGAAGGGGACCCTTTTCTGTTATTTAGCTGTGTTTTAGGTGCATCTGATGACAACCAACTTGAACACGTGCTACAGTGTACCCATATAAACAAATAAAGTAAAGATGCGACTTTGGACGATTTGCTAGAAAGAGAACGCATAACATTTTGGGTTACATGAACTATACTTTAAATATCATATTTGAGTGTCCAATTAGCGAATGTGAGCAGTAATTTTACATTTTGTAAAGTGGAAAGTGTCAATTTACATGTGCTACCAGTGCTTTAAGTTGTAAGTAAATGGGTAAAGTAATAGAAACTAAAAAGAAAGATGCTCAACTGATCATTGTGCTTAACTAATTCTGAACATTTTGATAATGTAATAATAACTATTTGCAGCATATCTTCAGCAGTTCTAGAACTTCACACCGAGTTTTGAAGACTGGTAACAGTGTGGTGGTGTTATTTTTTCTACAATAATGAGCCCTCGATACAGATAATATAACATGCAAATGTAGTACATATAATGAATGGATTAGTTCAGATGTTAAATTTACACAATGTTACTGATTCAGCTTTGGAGTAAGTTAACCGGATCCTGATCACTAAAACTACCTAACACAACACGCGAGTAGTTTATAAAACATTATTTGAAATTATAACAGTGAAAATTCTACTTTGCAGACAGTCGATATGCAGGAAACATGTTACTATACTAATGTCATGTCAATGCGTGCATTATCATCATTAACCTCGGCAATTAAAAAGTTACATAGCATGGATTACTGATTTCATTTTCTCATTATACGTGAAAATTGCGCTTTTAGATTTATGAAGTGTCACAATATAAATGCATTTTTGTGCTTACAGTGGTGTATGGCGTAAGTTTGTGCATGGGCCGTTACCACAAAGTTGTCATTTCTTGGGTCATTAGAATGTAGATGACAACGAAGATGGAGAGGATCAGTGCAAAATGTCGGATGGTGAAGATGAGTCGAAGGTTTCCGGAAACGAATCTGCGTCTGAAAGTGGCTCGCGGTCCGGCTCTGCCGCGTCCGATTCCAATTCGGATTCCGATAGAGAAAATGATCGACGATCCGCCAGGTGAATTGTGTGGTGCTGTAGTATATTTAACTTGTGTAACAATAGAAACAACCTCTCAACGCATCTTTAGATATATACATTTCTAACGTACCATTGTTATTCTAATTGAGGCCTCTAACAATTGGACTACTAACTAACAAGGAAACACGTTTATTAATTTACAAGACTGTGTAGAACACAAAAATAACTGCAGACACACAACTTTTATTGGACACCTGGTCTTCATTAGAGACCAGCCTCTAACCATTTTTCATCTAGAGCTATACCCCCAGTGTCTATTAGAGACTGTTCACTATTAGACATCATGATCCAGCCTCAATTAGAATAATTACGGTAATTAGATTTCAGAAAATGAACATTTGTTCATCTGATTTGGTTTATATTGTGGTAAAATATTGGCTACATTGTAAATCTAAAAAATATTCGGTGCCCAAAATATAATATAGACAATTTGAATAGCCATCCAAATGAATTAACTAGCTAAACTCCTTTTTGTAAATAGTGTAAGAAATCACGATTAATATGTAGTTTGAAAGTTGTAAGAAGAGCTGTCTTTTAATCGGAAAGGCGAATATATCTGGCAACTGTGAAAGTTTAACATTGATTGCAGTGGGTTTGAATCGACGAACTTTTCAATTTCATTGTCTAGTTTTGTAATGATTGATTATTATTATAATTGTATTTTGGTGAAGCGGGTCCAGTTCTAGTTCCGACTCGAACTCCGGAAGCAGTTCATCTGGGGATGACGACAGCAAGTCCGAGAACTCGGACGATGACGACGGCGCGCGGTCCAATCGCAGCCGAACATCATCTCCGGAGAAGTCTCGAAATAACAGCGAAACTCACGACGGTAGCGGGGCAAGTCTGCAGAATTCAACTTCTGACAATAATAGCGGTTCCGATGGCGGCAACAAGAGTAGAAGGAAAGAAATCAAGCAGGTGGTGCATTGAGTTTTTCTTCTTTCCAATTTCAATGTGTAGTTTTGAGTTGAGAATGTTGCCGTATATTATGGGAAACTAGAGGCTTAATACTGAATGCACGTAGGCTTGGGACGAATTCCCTGACGTGTATGGTGTTCGACGCTCTGGAAGGCCCAGAAAAGAACCAGAGAGATACACGGTTGGCGATGAATCTGATGCCGAAGATAACGATAAAGTAAAAAGGCATCCAAAACGCAAAGAGTAAGAATGTTGCGGTGCTGCTAGCCTAACTCGCCGTTATCTGAGATACAAATTGCCAATTACTGGCGTGCAGATCCGGAGAATGGAACGGCAGCGAGAGCAGTGATAGTAACGATGGCGGAGTTTCGAGGCATCGGCAAAACAGGCCTAGTGCGCAGCCACGTCGAGTTTTGCCAAAAGGTTTCTTGTTGCGTTGGTAACTTCCCACTGATCAGATAATGAATATATACAGATTTCGATTTGCAAATAAAAACTCTGAACCCCTACCATCTTTTTACCTAAAAGTCCTGCTTAGGGAACAAAACTTGTGCGAATTATGATAGTAGTACTTATTCATTGTACAGATTATGCATGGAAGTCGCCAAATTTCTTTCGCAAGAGGAGGCGATTTTTCAGTGTTTATAATATTATGCGTGTAATGCAGGGAAAGTAATTCCGAAAATGAAAGCGCGTCAGAAAAGTTCGCAGAAATCGTCACATGGGCAACATGGACGTGGTGGCGCAAGGCGTGTTCACTCGTCTTCTTCGGGTGACGATTACGACTCAAATAGCGATGCTGAAAGCAAGAGGAATAATAGTGCCAGGCGTGCCGCAGCCAAAGTCAGGTATTGTAGAGCCAGTAGTGTGGTTATCGCGAATCACATTTTCTTGGTGAGAGAGATTTTGTTAATATAAATCGAAAATTGCAGTTATAAGGAAGAAAGCGCCGAGGAAACTGGTTCCGAAGATCTTGTCGAAGCCGAATACGTTCCGGGCGATCCCGTGGCCGATAATGCGGAAACAATTGAGAAAGTGCTTGAATGCAGGATTGGAAAGAAAGGATGTGTGTAAAACACTTAAGTTATTGTTTTGGTCCGGTTGTTCGTAAGTGAATTGCGAGGGACTATTCAGGTACTGGTGCGCCAACAACGGTGTACGCGGTCGAGGAATCCGGTGATCCGAACGCAGGGGCCGAGGCTTGTCCCCCCGAAGAGAAAGAGCGGCAGTTTCTAATCAAATGGAAAGGATGGTCTCACATCCATAATACGTGGGAATCGGAGAACACACTTAAAGACCAGAAAGTGAAAGGTCTTAAAAAGCTGGACAATTTTGTAAAGCGAGAAGATGAACTGAGGATATGGTAGGTTTTCGCAATTGCTGACAGTAAAATATTTCCTTACAGTTAACTGTTTTGATTGGTGGATTTTCACAGGAAGGATTCGGCAACTCCGGAAGATATAGATTATTATGAATGTCAGATGGAAATGTCATTGGAACTGCGCCAGAATTACATGAACGTTGAAAGAATTATTTGTATGGAAATGCGTTACCCCTTTTTCAATTGAAGCCCTAAGCTTTGGAAAAAAAATAGTTCGAATGGATTACTTGTTTAGAATCCATGAAATGATTGTTATTCATCCGTTTCTTACATATTTATCAATTCAACAAAAATGCAATATTTTTTCAAATTGTGCTTCAATTGTTGTGAAGTTTATATTAACGTATATTGTTATCGGTGATGTTGTGATATGTATTGTGGATTTCAGCCCACACTACTAAAGACACTGGTAATCTTGACTACCTATGTAAGTGGGAAGGACTTCCGTATGCAGAAAGCACCTGGGAGGATGGAGCACTCATTTCGCGGAAATTTCAAAAATATATTGACGATTACTACACGAGACAGAAATCTCAAAAGATCCCGACCAAAATCTGCAGGGTAGATTCGTATTTAAGTATTTGGTAGACTTCATTGCGAGACCTTTACCTCAAGTTTGCATTGCGATATTTTATAGGTGCTGAAAGTGCGGCCTAAGTTTGTTGCCATGAAAGCTCAGCCAAAGTACGTTGGCGGTCCCAACAATCTGCAGTTGCGCGATTACCAGCTGGAAGGGCTTAACTGGCTTGTGTTGTCGTGGTGCAAGTAAGCAAGATAAATCTTGTTGCGTATTTCTGGGAATTCAGGCACCTAGAAACTGTTTTATTTCATTTATGAGTGCTTACGAAGGACCCGAAAAAGGCCTTGCATAATTTATAATGGGCAAAACTTACACGAACTTAGGTTATTGACTCAGTTGAAGATTCATGTGATTGAAATGTTTTTTCTTCAGAGAAAATGGTGTTATACTTGCTGATGAGATGGGTCTTGGAAAAACGATTCAGACCATCAGTTTCTTGGCCCACCTTTACAACCAGCATCAGCTGTTTGGTCCGTTCTTACTCGTGGTTCCACTGTCTACTATGACGTCATGGCAGAAGGAGTTCGAACTATGGGCTCCAGAACTGAACGTTGTGGTGTATCTTGGCGATGTTTCGAGTCGGCAATCAGTACGTGTTCTCGTGTAAAATGGTCACAGTAGTATCGTGCCTTATTGTCATCATTTGATTTAGATACGACAGCATGAATGGTGTCATCCTGGAAACAAGCGGCTTAAATTTAATATTCTTCTCACAACTTACGAAATTCTATTAAAAGACAAGGTGTAGAATTGTTTTATTTTTGCGATAATTTGAACTGTTTTTTGTTTAATCTGTGGGTTTTCTATTTGGCAGAGTTTCCTTGGCGGCATTGCATGGGCAAGCCTTGTCGTTGACGAAGCCCACCGTTTGAAAAATGATGATTCTTTACTGTACAAATCGCTAATGGAATTTGACACTAACCACCGACTGTTAATAACGGGAACACCTTTGCAAAATTCCTTGAAGGAGCTCTGGTCGTTATTACATTTTATAATGAAAGAAAAGTACGAGATTTGCCTGCTCTCATGTTAGAGTCGATTAACATGATTATTGGATATAAGTTGTTGAAGGCGTATGTGGTTGTTTTGAGCAGGTTTTTTTCTTGGGAGGCTTTTGAGAAGGAGCAAGGAGGACAGAAAGGAGATTCAACCGAGAAAGATTATGCAAAGCTGCACAAACTTTTGGAGCCGTTCATTCTGAGACGCGTGAAGAAGGATGTGGAGAAATCCTTGCCCGCTAAAGTTGAGCAGATTTTACGTGTTGAAATGACTTCCATTCAGAAGCAATATTACAAGTATGGCATTTGCTTGAACCCCACCAGAAAACAATAAGGAAAAAGTGAAACTGAAATCATGGTTTTATTTTCTTGTACAAAAGGTATATTTTGACAAAAAATTACAAAGCTTTGAGCAAAGGACTGAAAGGCAACATAAGTGGTTTCATCAATATAATGATGGAGTTGAAGAAATGTTGCAATCACGCCTTCCTAATCCGACCGCCAGATACTCCAGTACCGAGTGCGGAGAATCTTCAGGTTTGTTGTGGGAAAGATATATACGTATTGCTTTTATTGTGCTATCATGTGTTGATCTGCTGCGTTATCGCTGACAGCAACTCATAAGGAGTAGTGGAAAACTGGTCCTCTTAGATAAACTACTTTGCCGACTTAAGGAAACTGGCCACAGGGTTCTAATTTTCTCACAAATGGTCAGAATGCTGGATATTCTGGCCGAGTACTTGCAGCTGCGCCATTTTCCATTCCAAAGATTAGACGGTTCCATCAAGGGTGAACTTAGACGACAAGCCCTTGACCATTTCAATGCAGATAATTCTCAGGTGCTGAAAATGTCATTTGTGGAATGGTCTTTGAAGTCATGAAATCATTATGAATTTCGGTCGTCTCGACAGGATTTCTGCTTTCTCTTGTCAACGCGAGCGGGTGGGCTGGGAATAAACCTGGCCACCGCGGACACTGTCATTATTTTTGACAGCGACTGGAACCCGCAAAACGATTTGCAAGCGCAGGCAAGAGCGCATAGGATTGGACAGAAAAATCAGGTGCGTTCATATAATATTTCACTGAATCAAGCGGTGAACTGAATTGTGATTCGATGTGGTTGCCTTTCTTCAGGTGAATATATATCGTCTTGTCACAAAGAGCAGTGTCGAGGAAGATATCATTGAACGAGCCAAAAAGAAAATGGTTTTGGATCATCTTGTGATCCAACGAATGGACACAACAGGACACACTGTGTTGTCACACAAAAGTGGACCTTCCGGGTAGGTTTATCTTTGTATCATCTGTTTAAAGCCATATTAATGCAGAGTAATCCATGCATTTTCTCCCGTTCAGCAACACTACACCGTTCAATAAGGAGGAACTTGCGGCAATTCTGAAATTTGGGGCTGAGGAACTGTTCAAAGAAGGAGTGGAAGATGACCAAGAGCCACATGTATAATCCGAGAAGTTTTTTTGTGTTATCTAAATTTGCTTAAAGAATTGATTTTCCAATCAGGTTGATATCGATGAGATTTTGAAAAGAGCCGAGACCAGGGACGAGCAACCAACTACCGCCGGGGATGAACTCCTTTCGGCATTTAAGGTCTGTGAAATTAGATAGTCTTATCGCAGCAGGGATTAATTTGGTTTTGAAATTGCAGGTTGCCAGTATATCATGGGGCGAAGAAGATGACACCCCTGTACCCGTGGCACCGGAACGTAGCCTAGCCGGAAAAGATTGGGACGACATCATTCCTGCCGATGATCGCAAGAGGATCGATGACGAAGAGAAGCGCAAGGAAGCAGAAGATCTCTATTTACCACCTCGGAGCCGAAAATCAATGAAACAGGTGCGCGTGTTTGTTGTTTAATCTTAAAAATTCGCACTCAAGCAACATGGTTAAAATGTTGGTTCTTTTTTCTTTCGTTTCAGGCTGCAGGCGAGAACGACGAAAACAATCGCCCGAGGCGGAGGCGCGACGCTTCCGAGAGTAGCGGTGATGAATCTGGTACGGACAAGCCGAAGAAGCGCGGCCGGCCGCGTACAATACCCAGAGATACGATTAAAGGCTTTTCTGATGCCGAGGTAAGGAGGTTTATCAAGAGCTACAAAAAGTTCGCCAACCCGATCAAGAGGTACGCGAGTTGTCATCGAATGTAGTGGTATATCGCTGCGTTGAATTGTTTCATTCATTGATATGTCCGCTGGCCAGGCTGGAAAGCGTGGCTTGCGATGCGGAATTCCAAGAGAAGCCAATGGCTGACTTGAAACGGCTTGCCGAGATGGTTAAAATTGGGTGCGACCAAGCCATGAAAGAATACCGAATGAAGCTGGAAAGTTCGGGTGGAGAAGCCGTACGCGCATCGGGCAAACGCCGCGATCGGGGACCTTCTTTCAAGCTGTCCGGTGTCAGTGTGAATGCGAAAACTGTGTTGGCGTGCGAAGAAGAGATGGCTCCACTCGATATCATCTTGCCTTCGGATCCTGAAGAAAGGAGAAAGTGAGCGTTTTTTCCGTACTTCATTTGTCCAGTTAACCTAGAGCTGGGAACTTAACTAGTTATTTTCTTGAAAAGGTGGGTGTTGAACACCAGGTGTAAAGATTCTCATTGGGACATTCCATGGGGTATTGAAGAGGATTCGAAGCTGTTGAGAGGGATCTACGAATACGGCAACGGCAACTGGGAATCCATCAAGATGGATCCAAAAATTGGACTTGCTGATAAAGTCGGTGCACTGCAGTTGGAGTTTCGAGCTCAACTTTTAGACTTGTTTTTTTTTTTTAAAATATGCATTTTTAGATTTTACCCGATGATGACAGCAAGCCGCAAGCGAAACATTTGCAGACACGATCCGATTATCTGCTAAAAGTTTTGTCGAAAATGGTGGCACAACAAAAAGGATTGGTAATTAACTTGAAACCTCATTGTTCGCAGTGAACCTTTACTGATTTTCTGGAATATGTTGTAGGAGAAGAAACCAAGGAAGCCGAGAAAGCCGCGGGAAGCAAAAGTTACAAAAATGCTGGTGGAAAATGAGGAGAGTCGACAAAGTCAGAGTAATTCACCACTGGTTAGTTTCTTAACATGTTCGTCTTTGTTTGTGATCCTGTTTCATGTGCAGACTAATGTTGTATGAATCGTTCAGCCAAAAGGTAGTGGGAAGAAGCCAAAGTTTGACGGTAAGGTTGCAGACACGGAATCAACTGGCCACGAGGATGACGCTAGCAAGAATCTCCCCGCCTTTGCACCGACGTCCACTGAAGAGGGCAAGAAAAAACGTTCGAAAGAAGAACGGATGTCGGACAGGAGGGACAAGGCTGCCAGGGTTATTATACCGTAAGCTTTAACATTGTAACGGAATTGTTCTCATATGCATTTTGTTTGTTTTCTTCGCCGATAGTCTTTTGAAAGGCACAAAGATAAATCTCGTGTGTCCGACGCGTCGGGACCGATGCACTTCACCGCTAACTCCGAACCGGTGGCCATCGAGATGATCGGCGATTTGGATCCGACCGCGTTCAACGAATGCAAAGAGAAAATGAGGCCTGTTAAGAAAGCGTTGAAGCAGTTGGACAACCCTGACAAGAATCTTTCCGAGAAGGAACAAGTGATGCACACGAGACAGTGTCTGCTGAAAATTGGTGATCACATCAACGAATGCCTACGGCGTCTTGACTCCGATAGTGCAAAGGAATGGCGCAGGCAAGAGATTTCACAACATTTTAAACTGCGCATACTGACAGAGTACCCAACAATTTTGTCTTTATTTTTGTTTTGACAGCAATCTATGGTACTTTGTGTCGAAATTCACGGAATACGATTCAAAGAAGCTCTACAAATTGTACAAACACGCTGCTGTGAAACGTTCCGAAGGCGAAAAGCCTGGAAAAGACAAAGTTAAAGAGGAGGTATTTGTGGATTCCCGATTTTTGAAGCAATTCAATAATGCTCATCACTTGTTTGAATGTTAGTGATGTGACATTAGCAATTTTGGTTGCGCAGAATACAACACCACCCACAAAGTCGCATCACGCAGTCAGCGGCAGTGGAAAGCGACGCGAGACCGATCAGGGTAACGGTCAGGTGAGGGACGGCGCAACGCCATCCAAGAGGCCGTGTCCGGGTACCTCGGATGGTTGGCAGGAGACAAATAAGGAACGTGGCGAACGGCGAGAAGGGTGAATTTAACTTCTGACTGCATTTTTGCCCTTCGGGACAAGTTAAACAACTTTCTCGTTTTACAAGATCCAGTTCTAACTCGTGGCAAAGTAGCGGAGGTTCGTCTCAAAGCGGGTACTCGGGTACACCTCGAGGATTGAGCAATACAGCCGCTCCTAGTTCCGACCGCTGGGGCCATTCAAACTCGTTTGGAAACAGGGATATAAAGGAGAGGTAATGCAAAAATGCTAGATACTCTGTCTAGTGTAAATAAAAAATCTGTATGCTTGGTTGCATAAGTAGTACTATAAATTCACCGACTTTTAGCAGGTATAACAACGACCATCGTCGTGACAGAATGGGTGGAAGTGGTGGCAGCCATTACCATTACCACAGAGATGACAGTGGCTACAACAGGGACAAAGGGGACCACAGGGATAAGCGAGACCCGCGGTAAGGAATTTGTAAAAATGTGGACAAGGGTAAATTTGAAACGGAAATGTCATTTTATAGGACGCATCACCAGTCCCACCACACGAGCCACAATGCGTACGTGCATCCGTGGATAAATCAAGCCCACCATCCCCATCCTGCTCACATGGGTTACCAGAATCATCCTCAGATGACCCCTTACCAGGTGCATCAGGGTCACGGGGATGCATGGAGAAGAAAGCCGGACGACAGGGACTTCCGACGAGATTTTCACGGGGGCCATGATCGTGGTAGGATGCCTCCCGATGGTTACACAAAGCCAAGACACTGAGAAACAAGTGTATGTGTTTTGACGTTTCACGAAAACATGGTCACCGGTTTACCTTGGTGATTCTGCGCGGTAAGGTACACGACATGACCTTTTTGTTTGTGTCAACCTTGCGGAGAAAGAACCGGCAGCAGCCCCAAGTGTCGTGTGACAAGCACGTAGTTATATTTGCGTGGACAAGGAACGTGTTTGTATAAAGGTACATGACGGGAAGGTGTTGTACAAGCTTTTTTTGGGTTGGCACGTTTGACCAGCGCTGTCATGCGTTCCTCGGCCGAAAGCATAGGAGTCTGATAGGATCATCGATCGTACAATTGATTTGTAAATCATTTTGTGCGCAAATATGGTTTACGTTTATTTTTTAAAACGCATTGCGACCAACTTTACCTGGAGAGATGTTGCACATTGTTTGTGGGACGGGAATTAAACGAAGAGATAGGTGTTGTTTTGCATTTTTGAATAAAGATGTGATGTGTATAAAAACAAATGGTACATACAACATGCATTTCATGAAGATGAACTTGGGGAACTT
>WWPM01021674.1:0-17043 GCA_023279145.1 Glomeris maerens
TTTTTTCGGCAATTCAAATTCCCTCTATTTTCCCTGTTTTTCCGATGTTAAATTCCTTGAAATCGGTCACCATGTTAACGCATATCAACATTAAATTGATACAACGACATTAAGAATTAAGAGATCGAGTGGTCAAGTTATTTACCTTTTGTAAGATAGCAGCAAAGACCGGAGAAATGCACTTAGAAAAATCTGGCTCTTCCCAGTATGGATCTCCAGCGACTTTAGAACAACGACGAGATACTTGACCAGTGAAGGATCTTGGACAATCGTGAATATCTTCGGCATTTGGTGCCGTTTTACGCCATTGTATTTTCATACATTTCTCAGGTGGACAAACACCCACAGCTGAAATGAGCCATGGTTGTATCATGAATATTTTAATTTAGAGTGTTAAATCGAACTACGTACTACAACCAAATTAGCTTTGACAGTAAATATAACAACAAAAAATGGAAAATCTTAATTGATCAGGAAAGCAAAGATTATCGAATAATGTTTCGTAATTCTCCCTGAAACTTTGGTAAGATTCAAGAAGTGGAAATGAAATTGTTATTGACTGAAAAAATAAAAAACATGCACTGAATTATGCGAGCTAGTATCGTCGGTTAGGGTTAAGTGTTTTTGACCTTCTAACTGATTTATCCCTCATGCTATACATTTTAACGCGCGGTATAATTCAGTTAGCAGGTCCGCCAACGCCAAATGATCTATTTTTTAACTTTTAAAAAATAATATGAAATATTTTTTACATTTTGTGTAATATGCAAGGTATATAACATTTGTTATTATGTTGCACAAATTAAGAAAAAATACATATGAAAAATACGGTGCCAGTTCACACTTAACAATTCATTTTTAAGTCAATTGTAAATTGAAATTTAATTCGAAGATTTTGGTCTAGATTCATCTGCAATTCCTTCAACTTTGACACCAAAATTAAATTGTAACAATTTAAGGCACGCAAAATTGAACTTGGTGAGTAAATTTAGAGTTGCACACGCTGGCATCACCAAATGAAACTATTAATTTTAATAGGTTGTGAAATATGAGTTTCATACCCGGGTCAATAACGGAAACCCGGCAATCCTTAGCAACTCCAGCCACATGGCACGTGTATGTTGTGGATACATCAATTCGAGGCACTTTCAGCAAACTTCCAGTTGGGAAGATGTCTTCATAGATCTCTTTGTGATCGCCTCCACGCGTTTCCAACAAATTGTCATTCTTGGCCCAAGAGTAGCCAAAACCTTTTTCAGCTTCACCTTGAACACTGCACAGTATATTCAGCTCTGAACCAGCTTCTACAGATATCGTTGCATTTTCCATGACCACGATGACAGGGCGTTGAACTCGAAGAAACACGCTCCGATTTTGTTCGTCTCCAAAATCGTTAACAACACATGTGTACGTGCCTATACAAGGTGAATTCAACTTTTCAGCATTTTTCATTCAATAAATTCAATTTTGCGGCGTATAAGAAGCATATATTCCGTTGATTAAACAAGACATACTTCAAATTCATTCCTTTATCTTCATCATAATTTACATATTTCAATTGGAATGGCCAAAATACAAAAAAATCTAATAAAAATTTACAGAAAGGGGTATTTTAAACTTTACGAACATTATAGATGCCAATCAAGAGAATACCAAATAAACACTTTGTTGATATGATGTGTATGGCGAATAAAATGGAATAGCTTTTGTTCAATAAATTTGCAGCATTATCTACAAAATTAGTATTGCGCAAAATAAGAAGAAATGGTTCTGGTAATAATATTCTCAACAGGACTACAAGAGTTTTCAGGTTCTGCTCAGATTAATTCACCAGATTCATAACAGCAGTTTAACTACTTATAAAAATATTTAAATAAAATATATCAGCAAGGTTGAACTATACTCCTTCATTTACAGTCATGTTCTTTTCAACATTTTCACAATTTAAAAATATATTCCTCATAAAAAACATTCAGTTAATTATAAACTGTATTAAGAAGCATTAAAAATTCGTGAAACAAGATATTAAATCTCGTCTGTGCAATTTCTTACACTGTTTCTTAGTTCATTTAGACTGTCAGTTGCTGTAAATTGAAACCAAAAGATTGAATGTAATACTGTAATTTACCTGCATGTGCTTCATGAACCTTTTCAATGCTTAGTAGACCGATGCTTTGATTGCGAGAATTTTTTGCAAGCACATTTTCAAACATTCTGCCATCAATCCTAGAGAAATCTACACGCGCTTCATCTTTGTACCACGTGACCTTCAATGAAGATGACCCATGGACAACACAGGCAATGTGCACCTCTTGGCCAAGTTGCACAGGGTGATTCTGAAGCACTGATATTTCAGCCCATTGTATACTAAGAGCTGGCAAAACAGAAACAAAGAAATATGCCATGGGTCTACGTACATTTATCAATGAACAAAATCCAAATCTCATTTTTGATCATCGAAGCGCAAGAAATCGGCAAGCGAACAAGAACTAAAAGAAAACAGCTTGTAACAACGATCGACCAAACAAAAACGACTACAAACAAATTGCTTGGAAAAATTGCAAAGATAAATGACACTCCAGTATTTGAACCAAACAGAAATTTCATTCAATAAATGACCTCTAGGCCTATATCATTCCATTTTCGGGACATATGCTCAAAATGAAGCCTAAAATAATAAACCCCATTAAAATTAATTGCATGGCCCAAAAATTGCCATTAACAATTTCCTCAATCTACATATTCTAAATCATCCTATCACACCTGCAACGGCATACCCCAAAATGTTCTCCAAGAATTGATATGGAAAATTAGAAATTGTAAATTAATTATTTATGGACCTTTCAATTGTCAAAGAATAAATATATTAAACTGGTCAAAATTTATTAAAAACTCCTTTAAAATTCAGAGATTTAAATATTCAGTTCAATTGCAATTATTCACAACGCATTTTTCAAATGCACTAAATTATTATTAAAATTTGCCATTGAATGCATTTTCAAATTTTGGAAGAATTTGAATATTAGATCCTTGTAATCTGGATCAGAAATTAGGAACGTCTTTGTAGAAATCTCGTAATTAATCAAGTAAAATTAAACTTGCCGATATTTATTTTTGAATTAGCACCGCATTTTCCTAATAGTATAATAATAGCAGACATTAGTTGAATTAACACCAATTTTAAATCTTTCAAGTCAAATATCTAATATTGCAGTTCAAAATATTAATCACTTACAATGAACATTCTGGGCAAAAACATTCATTTATTATTATGGCGTTTCAATGATTAATAATGAAAATCTTAATTGCACTTGCCTGGCTCCTGGAAATAGGTAAATCTTTCAAAAGACAAGTTTGCGATTCGACCCTCCTTCTTAAATTTCTCCAAGATGGCTGAAGTTTTTGTATCGCTCCCATTGGCAAAGAAATGAAATGTGACTCGGTAATATGGACTAAAATTACTGAAATCAGAACAAACAGTTAAGTTATTGTGCATACATGACTTAAACATCTCCTTTCCATTTATATGTACGTATGAGACTTACCTTAACTCCAACAAAGACAAATTCCGCATTTGACGAATATCCCTTAGGGCAGCAATAAGCTGCAATGTAAATAACATTTTCATTATTCAATAGTCCCCTTTTACACACAATATATAAAGTTAAAACCAAAAGTAAACAGTATAAATACAGAAAAACGCATATTCACGTTAATTATAGGTCTACATTTTGATATTAAACTACATAATTCAAAATTTATGAAAATTGTTGCTAGTACACATACTTTGGGGAATTCCGTTCCTTTACAATTGCTTAGGTCTACTTACTTAGAGCTACCACTCTTGGGTCTACTTACTAATAAGTGGAATATCGACTTGTCTAACAATTAAGAATTAATATATGCTATCGGCAGTATTTGTCCCAGCAAAACAGAATTGAACCCTGAATATAACAAATGTTACTTGTCCTTAAAAAAATGTTCTTTATATATAAATTTGTCAATTACGATTTTTCAGTTGCGTTTATCAAAACCTTATTTAGTCAAATAGCTTAAACATTCAAATAGACTTGCATTGTTTGGTATAGTTTATATGTACGTATGTTAAGCAACCGGAGTACTAGTACAGTATATCAAATTTTGAAGTTTGTACCAGAGCTAATAATTACTTAGGAATCAGTTAACGTACGTTCTCTTATCTTCCCTATGTTCAATATCTTCAAGTTTGGAGGTCCATAACTTCGGTTCGGGAAGTTGATGGGTAAAGTCATATACACCGTTGGAATCGCCATTAAATCCTCTACAAACCAGCTCGGACTTACCAAGTTCAGCGTGGGGCACTTTGTGAATCTTACTTGTAAGTGTAAATATGCAAAGTGCTGCAATTTCACCGTGCAGTAGTACTACGGCAGGTATGCATATCATGAACGGGTACAATGTTTGCATTTTCTACGTTGAAAGCCAATGAAAGGTTAGTCCTCCTCCTTGTTTGACTTTGACAGACTGACAGTTTCTATATAACTTGTGCGTTTGTCAAATGTAATCCTTTCTTGCGCATACAATAGGGCATTTAGAGCGTCTGATCTAAAACGATGTATGCATTCCTAATAAATGATCAAAAGTAAGATGTGGGAAGCATGAATTATGGGTGTAACGTTCTAGGTGCTACTTAAAAACCTAACTGTTTGGGGCCATGGGTTAAATTTCTATCGGCGCCTTATGTCTTTTTTATTCAGGGAATTTCCAACTATTTCAGATACACCCTATACACTGTAACTTGCTTTTGAGGAATACAAGCAAAATTGTTGTACATGCATATACGCGTATAGTACACGGGAAATGCATGCAGTTGTTGCTGTATGACAAGCGATATAATAATAAGCCCATAAAAATGCTGCATTGCTATTTTATATACAGGCATTCAATGGTTTAATTTGTTGTTTATGTTGCAGCATACTTCGAATCGATACATATAGTGTATATATGCTATTCACAAAAGATCGAATTGGCAAATCATCACAAAGCGTGCTGAACGAGCAAATGACAAAGAAGCACGTTGCGTGTTGAATGTTTCATACGTTTATGTAAATATATAAGGTATATATTTATACCAATGCACAATAATGCATTTGAAAGGCGTTTATTTGTTAGCAAAATATCGCAAACGCAAGCATTGATGTTGTATACATGGCAAGCAAGAGTTCTGCTTATGCAAGCACATAATTTGACTCTGGTGGCACATAATTGTGTTGAACCGAAAGTAGATTGTAAAAACTAAAATTGCGCGAATGTATCAGACATTTTCCTGGCATTTATTGCCACCCAAACTCGGAAAAGAACTGGCAATAAAAAAAGCTCGCATTTGCACTTTGCATGCATATCTTTTGAGATATACATACATACGTATATATGTATAGACGAATTTTGATTTTACAAGTTTCCTTTAGAATAATAGATTTGAAACAGGACAGCTAAATTCCAATTTGTGAGTAAAATATCTTTCAACATTATGAGTTTACATATGATTTCACAGCTATAGTTTAAACTTTTTCAGCACTTGAATGCTTCAAAATCAATCCCTAATCATATTATGCAATTTTATATACAATTATGCCACTGAAAATCCAGTAAAATAATGGGAATTATTCTGGTATTTAAGGCCATTCTTTTTTATATGTAACATAGGAATTACATTGTATGTATGTCATATTTTGCATATGGCCATCGTCAATATTGATTGCCTGGTTTGATACTCTAATAAAAGAAAAAAACATGTGTCATCGGTTTTGCAGATTTAATACTAATTAAATGAACACAAATTGAAATATTAAATAGTTTATTAAATTATGCAAGTAAATGTCGGATATTTTAAAACAAATTAATATTTACAAATGGAATAAATAACTTTGCTTCAAATATGACCTCTTTAACTTTAATTCGTCCTGAAAATGTCAACAATTACAATCTGACAGTTATTTTTACGAAAATGCTATGGAAATTGTAAAATTTGTATTGCCATATTGAAGTTTTGTGTTATTGTTTTAAAAGTGACAATGTTATATTTCCTTCATTTCCTTCTCATCAGCTATTTGAAAAGACAAAAAAAAGTTCAGATTAAGAAAGAAGCTTCATTATTCTTGTTATAAATGCAGTAACGTTCATTATAATAGCAAAATTGTGTCTACATGTCTGCCATCTGAATCTTCAGACATTTTAACTTTTACTGGAAACTTGGACAATTTATCAAATTTTATTGATAAATTCATCCATGTAAAATATATCACGGTTCAAGGCGTAGGCTTACTTGCCCAAAGAGCCTATAAAATTCAAATCACAAGCAGGTCTCAAGGTAAAAGAATTGTTTTAGCCGTTCATCCATGCACAAGGCTATAAATTAGCACTTTTTGTTACAGGGAAAGAACCAGAGCTAAAATTGCAGTTCCAATGCCAAAGTGCACAGCCTGGTTTCCAGATTTTGGCAAGATAGGAAAATTCACCTTTATTGCATTCAAATGTGAAGCAGAAGTGCAATATGGATTCCACATTTCAATCGTGCTTCCTTTTTACACACTTGCCATATCACCACCTCAACAGTGACAAAGTTGGTTTCAGAGCGTCTGCTGCATAATTACATTCAAAAGGTGGGACACAATTACTTTCCGCTACTGTAGGTATAAACGCTTGAAAAACTATTGCGAGCGCTTGGGATGAATTATATATGCTCTGATTGAGCACAAAGCTTTCAATGCGCATTTCAACAAAGTAAAGAGAAATTACAAAAATTTAATTTTCTGAACAGATTTGGAGGGAAGTCATGTGCAAATCAATTTCTGTACGAACAGATAACCATCTGGCAATATACAATAAGCAAAATTACATGTATTTTAAAACTATGCTAATTCATAAGTAAAAACATTATGGAAATAAATTAAGAGAACACTGCTAACCAGTTCAATTCATTCTGTAAAACAATTACACTTAATTTAACCAGTCAACATATTAGAAAACTACTAATCAGAAGTATTAAAAGATTTAATAAGTTTATTGTTAATAAGGTATCAGTTCCCAGTTTCATATTTAGCCCAAGCAGAAGGCAAAATTTGCAACTCAATGTTGTGACCACTCTTTATTTAAAGCATTCAATACCAATAGCAGAATTTAATTAGATTTACTTAGTTATGAAGCAATTAATAACATTCATCGCAAAATGTGGACTGAAAACGCCCACATCAATGTGAATGAATTTGTTGCAAACAGAATATCCATATTTCTTAGCGAAATTGTTTTATTTCTGCTATTAAATTTCTTTATAATTGTTTTCCACAATGAATTAAACTAGAAGTGCAAAAACTTATTCACATTGTTACTAAATTTAGTGAAATATGAAGGGCGTCTACTTTAGTAAAGTAACTCATCAATTATTATTAAGTACAAGTATAATTCAAAATAGCGTTGACAGTTGCGAGAAGCATTTTGTTATAAGAAGAAATGTCTGGTTGTTTGTGATTTGGTACACGGTTCGAACTGGTTGCATCTTTTTTGCCCACTAAAAGCAAGTGTTGGCACAAATGGAAACTGTTGTGGCGAGATAACCCCAGAGGATTGTCCTGTAAACGATGCTAACGATCTCCGACCTCCAGAGAAATCCAATTTCGATCCATCACTATATATACCGTTACTTCTAGGACAAGTTAACTTCCATCAACAACTTCATGCAGCACCGATGACAGAAAAACATTTGCAATGTTTCTTTTACAACATCAAAATTTTGTAAGCACTTGTTATAACTGGCTACCATCATGTCAGTCAGTTAAATAGCAATTTCATTGAATAAATTCCGTGCAGGTTAGCTACGCAAATGCAAATATAAAAAAACCAAGGATATGCAATCTTTTTTTACATTATATTTTAAACACGAAGGAAATCTATATTTTTTGGCTCATTTTCAAAACTTCTAATTTACACTTAAACTTCTATAATCCGGCCCCTCCATATACCCCGCACATCGGACGAAATATGCACATCTCGATACACAACTGTATCAAGAATTTATGTACTGTACGTGTGGATTAGTGAAATTCATAAGATTGGCATATCAGTTGGGTCACGTCCATTATACACTGTATACATATAGTTTACTTTTTAATGCATGTACAGGCTTATTGCATATTCCAGTTTTTACTTTCAGTGAAATTCATATAACGTCAGACCTAACTGTCAATTCGAGTCAATGTTACATTTCATTAAACCGTAGTAGTTATACACCAATATAACCTAAATTGCTTGGTCGGCTGTGTGAAGAGGAGCAGGAAAACTGGAAAACTTGCTCCGTAATCCGGTCGATTCATTACCATCCGGATTATAGAGGGATATTCTGTAGTCAGAATCCCCTCACTAACCCGGATCAAATTTATTCCCAGACTGGCACAAAATGCTCATTGGCTATATGCTTCACTTGGGAATGGTCAAATACTCCTTCCAGTTAGAATATCCTTGCAGCCAATCACCAAAAGATAATTTTCTCCCCAATATAGCTATATTTGCTTTTTAAACATGTAGTTGTTACGCCACACCCCTCTCATTTTATGCAAGGTTCAACTGCAGTATATAATAACGTTAGTTAAATCTGACATCCATTAGAAGGACCAATGCAATGAGGGTTGGGCTTCAAGACTTTCCTTAAACAAGACTACATATGCCCTAGCTGTTCGCAAACAGCATTACTAGTTAGGCTACATATATTATTGGGAATACATCTTTTATGCAGTCTCAGAAGAATGAAATAGAATAATGCAAATTTCTCACCAGAGATTCCATCTTGGAGGTTTGAGCTGATTGGTTAGCCTTGATCTGCGAGATGATTGTAGGATTTGTTATCATGAAACTTGCTTGGTAACGCGTAGTTTCTGCAGTGAAAGAAACATGTTTATTGGATTAAAGAAAATGCCATATTGATGAGCTTCATATGGTTCACTTGAATCACACAAGTGGATTAATGAGATGTTCTGTTGGCACAATTTTCGTACTTCCTAATTTGAATCTTTACCCTGAAGAAAATTGCAATCTATTTTTGAATTTCCCTATCGCCTCTTCTTTTTTTACCACTTAATTATGGAAATTGAGACACTGTACGGAAATTAGCAATGTACCTAGAACACTGCAGATGCAATCAATAGATAAACATGCATTCAGTTGTGTTGGTAATTACATGATACATACTGTATTCAGGAATTACTTCCTATTGTGCTACCGATTGCACAGATCTACAATAGAAAAAATAATAAAATAAATTTTTAAATAAATCCACGTTTTACAACATCTGAAACTGGATGGTGATGCGCCCCCACGTTTCCAGTTTCAGATGTTGTAAAACATGCATGTATTAAAATTTGTATTTTGTTATTTTTTATTTCCTAATTTTTAGTTTTTGTTTGTATTCGAATCTTGCAATCGAAATTTTTCACGGACAGACAACGCTAGATGGCGCCACTGCATGGAACCCTTTGCTGTGGTGACGGACACCAAAGCAAGCTTATAAAAAACGTGGAAAAATTGTCAATATGTATAGTAAGTGAGATTGCGGCTGGATAATACGATGTATCAGAATTGTTTTCTTGGAAACTACTTATTATAATTATCAAAAAGCTAAAATGTTTCCTAAAGCTAAGAATACAACTCACATGCAGTATTTCTAGATCCACTTAACTATCCCGCATAAAAGATAGCATTGCACATGGTCTAAATTAAAGTGAGAAAAACGTAAAATTGCTAAATGATTAGCAACTGAAATATCTAAATAAGCTAGCGTTATGGTCATAATATATCCAGACCCGTCATAAGTTGCTATACATTGCTATAAACGAATTTAGTCACAATCAAATTAATATTTTGGGTCCATTCGACTGAACCCAACAATAAATTCATTATAAAAATCTGACTAGGTATTAACAAGCAATTCTGAGAATTGTTTTTGCAAATATCATGGCTCTGTTCAGGGGATAAAGCTAAATTTTTGAAGATTCTTGGAAACTCCTGGGGGATCACTTCACTGCAATATACTAACTTTTACATTCCTATTTGGACCACTATATTTAGTGGCGATATTACCCGGGCCACTGAAAACCTACTGGTGATGGATCATATTAACAGTTGTCCGTTTGTATACATTTTTACAGACATTTACAAATAACAAGTAATCGCATGCAATTGCAGAATGAATAATTCACTTCAATGACGGATCGGTCACCAATAAATCCTTGGTAACGTACAGCTACAGTTCACATCGAAATTCTCATCTTGTAAATCAATAGCATTGTGCGTGCATCCTTTGGATTCCACCTCACAAGTTCCCATTTAATACAAAATACTAGTAATTAAGAAGTAATGAATATATGCATGGATTTGAATCATGAAGCTCGCGATTATTTGGCATCATTAATAATTTAGAAATTAATTTTTAAACCCTGGGATTTGTTCTTATAAAGCCAACCACCCTCATCATATGCACTATAGTCTAGTGATTTTAGAAGTGTTTAGTAAAAATGTAAATAAAATTTAATATACTAATTAGGCCCCAGTGTGCAGGATAAAATAATCTAGCATGCATCTTTCATAAAGTACATATAATGCTGTTCTAATTTCAAATCTAGATGGTCAATCTGAAGGTGACTAGCGATTATATTTTGATCAAATGAAACTGCAATGGATATTATATCTAGAATAAAAAATTAGTAACTTGGGAAATATCCAATTAGAGTAAAAAAGCTATAAATTTAAGAGCATTGTACAAGTCACCTAGAGCAAGTACACTTGCTTGTTTATACACATGAACATTTCACAGCTATCCAATACTGGGTGTGACAAATGCTGCGAAGAGCGACTTTGCCATTTTGACTGTGGGGACAATAACGAGCAGCTTGCATGTAGACATAAAGATCGTGCCAAGATTATTAAATTACACGTTTGAACAACGAACAGAGCTGGGGAATGATCCGCACAGGAATTGGCACCAGCCACTTAATTTACACTCATACAATGCTTCAATTTAATTTTGCTCGCAGGCTCTGCATGAAATTTCGTTAAAAGCATGTCCAACTAATAGAAGACCGAGGCAAATTGAATGGCATACAGATCCAAAAAGAAGAATAAAAGAAGGCACAGGAACATCTCCAATAGGCATTTCTCCCGTTTCTCTTCTTTCTTCAATGGGCAAATGTAGCATTTCCACTCGGATTGATTTTCCTTCTCAAATTACACGCGGTTTTCAAATATAGGGCATTTGGTGCATTTTCGACAATTTCAGGTAAAAAAGGGTCTACTCCATTTCATCCCAGGAAACCAGAAACATGAAACTCACATTTTGTATTCTAGTCAGAATGAAAATTCTACAATACTGTAGTCGGTAAATGCAGACAGTGCATACAACTCAAAAAGGGGAAATGGATGTATGTAATTACAGCAGCAATTTAGTAACTTGAATTTTACGCAATGTTTAGAACTTGCGTGAAAACGATGCAATTGTGTAATAGTTTTTACTAAGAAATTAAGACATTTTATAACTTACTCCCGATTTTGAATTACCTGTAATTGTAAACTTCCATGTTATTTAAACATTTTTACTGTGTTATGTAATAAAGCGTTCAAAAAAATTGTTATATTGAAATGTATGAAACGATTTCAAATTGCATGACCCATGTTGCAGAAGTTTTGCAGGAATCACAGGATTTGACTACAATGAAATATTGTCTTGGTAATCAATCGAAAATTCGCGCCATTTAAGTGTGAAGTATACTATTTTTTAGAATTATTCATACGATACGAGGTAAAATTAATACAAGCCATTTCAAATAGAGTAATGAACATTCATATTATAGCTTTAACCAATATTATCGTCAAGATGAACATTTTACAGCAAAGAATTGTGAATATGCGACTGCAGAATAACATTTGAATACGTACAATTGGCACTCATATCGGCATTTCTATGTATCAAATAGATAAGCCATGGCTGTATTGATCAAAACCTTGCAATTTCGTCATGAAAATCTGCTAGTTTATTTACTGTAAGTCGGATAATCCGTTTTTTGGTAAATGCCGCATAACGGAAATACAAATTGCCAAGAATAAAGATGGATTTCTCGGTTGCTATAGCAACACAGGGTAAATTATCGTTATTTTCTAAAATTCCCCGAGGTCTGTAATCTCTCAAAGAACGAACCACTGGTCTTATTTATCCCTATTATTAACCCTAAGATGCGCAGTTGCATGGGGACAGATCATAAAAACAAAGCATAATCAATAAGAGAAGGAAGATTTCTGTATATTTTTCTTGAAATTAAAGATTATGCACATATAGTTCATTAGGAAAATACCAATTAATTAACGAAGAATTCCGCCGACTTCCTAATTCAAGCCACTTGAGACAGTAATTAAATCAAGACTGTTCATATAAGGGGCGTATTCGGCAATTCATACTGTCTGTCTGGGTCGCCAGTGTGTGTGACGTCATCTCTGATCTCATCTGTGCATGTTTGGCACCCAATTTATCTGGTTTGCCGACCACAGATTTCTGTATTCAATAATTCAAAATGGCGGATTACGCGTCATGCAGTTGTGATGGCATATGTTGCGACCCTTCATACTGGACCGAACATTCCATGGTGGCCGCCATCTTGTTGTCTGAGGAGCCAGGCGAGAAATTTGTCTCTGACACGGCAGCCAGAGAAAATGACGTCACTCCTCAGACATTTGATTTGCCGAACAAAAAAGCCTGTTTTGATCTCTGAAGCCCACATGGATTGCCGATCAACTTTCGTGGCCAAAGCTCAAGATATCTGGCGACCCAGACAGACAGGTATGAATTGCCGAATACGCCCAAGGACTTCTGATACAGCAGTCAACATCAGTGTCTCGAGGAAATATTGTCCATCTTGAAAGTAATAGAAACAGATCCACAAATTTTAGGCAATTTCTAAAATAACTATTTTAAATTTATAACTCCAGATTTTCCAGTAGCTGAAAAGTAATTAGAATTAAAAGATGCATATTTACCAATTTTCTGAGCAAATTATAGACTATTTAATAATAACAATAACAGCCCTACAATCTGTTACCCAGGTTACTGTCAGATTCGTCTTTATTTAAAACTTGAAAATGATATAGGCTATACAACATTATTATAACTTTACAATTTTTAGAACACGTGCAAATTAAAACAATTGGATTGAAGAGATTATTGAAAATGAGATACATACAGGGTACCCACTGAAAATGCGGCAAAAATTAAAGCGATTCCCTGCATAAAAACAAGACAAAATTCCTATAAACCCATGGCCCCAAATGCATAATAAATGATCAATGGAAAGATGTGAAGAGCATGAATTATGGATGTCAGATTTTATGTAGGTGCTATACTTAAAAACCTAAGCATTTGGGGACATGGGTTTATAGGAACTTAATAAGTTGTATTTATGCAGGGAATAACCCCTTCAATTTGTGCCGTATGTTAATGGACATGTATCCTGTATAATATATGGAAATAATTTTTTGCTTACCAGACAAACAGGTTCTATTGTCCTTCTGCAGACGGAAACCGGGTTTGCAGGCACAGGAAAGGTTTCCTATGCACAGCTGACTACATCGAAAAGCGCATTCTGAAATTAATAAAATCAGATTGTATACATTAGTCGAAGAAATTTTGACTGAACAGAATCAAATAACTTATATAATAAATTCTAATCCGGCAGTTTAATTAAATAAGCGAACGACAAAAGCTGATCACGTTATTTCAAATATTTCCATATACAACAAAGCTTCGTAACAAACGGCATGTAAAAGAATTGAAAGAATTTCGAAATGGGTAATATTAAACTAAACATTTTTGCGCTAACTAAAAATTTAGACTCGCTTTACAGGGGAGCTGAATCGTTTTTTAACCACCACTGAAGCTATAATATGCAAATTATATGGAAATAAATCGATTGAATTTGGCACAAAAACTTCAAAAAATATTGAAGGAATTATTTAGTTTCATTTCTCTACAAAACATTCCGCATATTAATTCTAATCAGCTGAAATCGGCGGCTCGATGATGGAGTTAAATTAAAATTTATTGAGGTGTAACAAAACCTTGTCAGTTCACCTTTTAAATGTATTCTTTCACAGTAGTCATAAGAAAAACTGCCTATTTCCGTAATTTAAGCTACACTTGCAATTCAGTAAACCCTGAAAAATGTCATTGTACGCAGTGATAGATTCGTCAAAAAAGGGAGGGGAGGAACAGTTTCAAAATGAAGCCGAACATTCTGGGGTCGCTTTTGGCTTTGGCCAAATGAAAATGCGAAGTCTGGCGGTGCGCCATATCTGCGTTCTGAGAAGCTGCGAAATGGTAAAGTATGTTTTCTTTCGAGTTAGCAAGCCATTCATCATTTTTTATTACTCTGTGCACGAACAGACCGACAGAGGCCATTTTTAACGTGTCACGAATTGCTTCAGTCGCGATTCATCACCATCTTTTGTGCCTTCTCGCATCGCAAATCCGATTCCTCTTGCTGTGCGCTCAAATTTATACAACAATAGATACAAAAGCATCGGTATATAGAAGAGTATAGCCACTGGAAATAAAGATTCCTTGCTTTCAGAGCATGTTGTTGAAACCAGCAGTCAGAGCGCTCAGAATGTTTTAGGCAGTTTCAAAAACACAAAAAATCTCCCAAATTATTTCTTTTCTAAAAAAAATGCGAAATTTTACTTAATTATACGATATAAACGGCTGGATTCATGCAAAATTGTGTAGTTATGCACATACAGGGCGAGTCAGAAGTCTGGTTCTGAATGGAATACTGCGAAAACAGTGACAGTTGTCGTTTTGAATGTTTTTGCCATTGCATAATAAATGGGACAGAGGCAATCCAAAAATCATATCGCGCGTGATCGTTTGAGTTAGCACCCTAGTCGTAATTTGAAAGTTGTAGAGCATTGTCAAATTAGTCCAATTGACGCAAGTTTATGTCCCATTGGGTGACGGCTGAATTTATATAGAATTTACGCTGAAGTAGGAAAGCCGATTTGCGTACTGGCGGCAGCTTCTCTGCATTACTACGCTTATGTATTGGCATGATTTGCGAAAAGATCAAATAGAATTTGCAAAGCGAAATCTTGGTGGTGGCTCACCGATGGTGTGGGGTGCATTTAGTGTTTCAAGCTTGAACTGGCATTCCCTTCATGTCGTACGGACAGTATCGTGCATCAGAATGTGTTGAGGGAAAAAAAATCCCATCCCATATTTACACGAGCACAGTGCTGATTCATTGGTTTATCAGCAAGACAATGCTGCAATCCACGTCAGTAAAAGCACTCGAGCATGGTTTGCAGCTAACATTTAACTTCTGGATTGGCCAGCATGTAGCCCCGATCTAAATCCCATGCAAAACCTGTGGAGAATCCTGGGCAGGCGTGTTTTAATATACAAATAATTTCGCTAATTTTCTACCAAACATAAGCTGCAAATTGCGATTCAAGAAGCATATGTCAGTATCGAGCCTGAAATCCTCACATCACTTTCCGACAGTCTCGTGGTAGACAAATAAACTATTAAATGTAGTTGAAACCTTAGTAATATGAATAAATGCATAGGCATCATACATTTCTGTCCAACCCTTGTTTTGCATTTTTTTTAGTTTTGCACGAATACTGTCAGAAAGCTAACTGTGTATTGAAGGGTTATCAATAAAAATAATTTCAGCACTGCGACTGATGGATAGTACTGATCTTAGCTAATTAATGGGGTGGCTTATACTTTGACCAGCACTGGACCCTATATTAATTATTAAGAATTTGCAATTCCTTTTAAATAATAAATATTTATTTCCATTGCAAGAACGTCTTGAACAACATTAAGTTACGTGAGTTGTGTTGCACAAATACATTTTGCTATTATGTACTCGTAAAAAGATGGTCGAGTTCATTGTTTACACAAAATCAGAATTTATAATGTATCAAATTTATTATTGTTAATTGTTTTTGCCACTTCATCAATGGCATTTAATTATAAGTTTCAATGAACCTAAATCTAAATTTCAGCATCAGATTTCCATAATTACAGCAGTAGTTTTGGTCAAATTCCAAAATATACGATTATTATAAACTACTGTATTCTGATGATTTAATAAATCTTTATTGAATTGGATTAGTCAAGGTTATTCGACACGGATTTTAATTTTTGAAATCTGCTTTGAATCCTAACACAGAATTGCAATGCTTCAAATTCTAGTAGGAGTTCTGGTAATAGTATATAGTGAACTTGTTCAGTTTAGACATTGAAATCGAAAATTTATGTAAATGGGCTTGCATCATCTTGAGCCGAGATGTTAGCGCTTCGCTCATACAGAATTCCGAGGATGAAATCAAATCAGGAGTTTTTACGGCGGCTTCTTCTGGGAAGTGAAACACTGCCAACTGAAATGGTTTTCTGATAATATTACCTTCATACAGTAAGTTAAGTCAATGCTTCCTCTGCTACCAAATATATGCATGAAAATTTGCAATTCTGTCTTTGTTTAACCTATCACAAATTTGACAGCATTATTACATTAAAAATTTAACGAGATCAAAGTAAATGTTATGAAAATGCAGACTGACAATACCAACTTTAATAGAGTTTACATTTTTAAGCTTGTATTTAAAATTTTATTTGGAATTTGCTCTTAACCATAAATCAAGTAGCTAAAAAATGCATTCATTTATGAACAGCTAGCGCAACATTTTTCTCATTGCAAAGGTTTAATTTTAACTCGTCAGGCAAAAAACAAATATTTCTTTCTTAAAATGGATTTATCGCTGCAATTGGCCTGGCTTAACCTGTGCCACTATGAGGAAATGAAAAACCATATTTTGTGCACACAAAAAAAATAAATGAATGAAAAGTGTCGCCTTTCTCGGAATTCATGTCCAATTACAGTTATTACCCATGATAAGAAAATTCATATCTGCTGAAACCGAAGCAAGAAGGGCCTTAAGGCCAGGAAGGAATATAAAAAATGCCTC
>WWPM01021677.1:0-10836 GCA_023279145.1 Glomeris maerens
ATGGCGTTGTTAACGTCGAACGGGTAGTTCATGTCGCCATCTACGAGGCCCGGCGTGTCCACGAAAGTCACCAGCTTGAACTTCTTCTGGCGCGACGCGGATATCTCGGTCGTCAGATAGTTCACAACTCCTGCAAACAGAAACCATCTTTTATACTTCCGTAAAATCCAAATCAGTGTGACAATCAGTCGAAGATTAGGGTGGACAATTGCCGGACAGGAAACA
This sequence comes from Glomeris maerens, assembly GCA_023279145.1. NCBI lineage: Eukaryota > Metazoa > Arthropoda > Diplopoda > Glomerida > Glomeridae > Glomeris > Glomeris maerens. Next base: position 226 of record WWPM01021677.1, read on the forward strand.
GCCCTTCACTAGGCAGCTAGCAATTTCAAATCCCGCGTGCTGCCCAAGAAGGACTGATCCCCGACGGCTTTCTGCTCGCGTTCGTGCGCGCCGCCGTATACATCTTAATTACTACTTGGAATCGAAGCGAATTATTTCTTCGCCATTTATACAGTAATAATAACAACATACCCTTGATCGTTCTCAGCGATTTAAAATGCGGATACAGGTGCAGCGTGGCGTTCCCCTGAAATAAATTACCATCAGTGTACAGACACTTATAAAATACAACATTATATATGTAGAATGAAAGTCAAATTACCGTAAGAGTTTCCCTCTTTTTGCCGCTCGTGACGAAAGCGAATCCTTGAGTCTCGATAGCAACTCCTGTCTTCTGAACGTTTTCATCTATGTACCTAAGAAAACAAATCAATCATCACAACATCGTACCGAAAATCTCCTAAATAATCGCAACAGAAATTCTCCTTTCCTATATATTATAATAATCAAATACTACAGTATAACACACCCTTTTTATCTTATGATTTCAAGCATATATCAAAGGTTATGAGTTATGACATGCAGTGTAATGTAAAGAGAGAATTGTCCTGTATCACCAAAGATAAGTTGCAAAAGGGTTTTTCTACACAGTATGACATCGCAGATTCCGAACTGACCAGTTGATGAAGGTGGATTTTCCCGCAGAGTGATTCCCGATCAACATCACGGTGACTTTCTTCCTCGGTGCCAGGAGTTTCAGGTCCAAGTCCTGGGCCATCTTCACGAGACCTGTCAGCACGAGGAGTACAATAACATGTTGATGACCAGGACCAGGAGGAGGACATGGTGGTGTACAACCGCATTGGGTGCGAAGAGAGTCAAGAAAAGGCTGGTTGCAGGGTTGCTGCCTTCGTTTTTATACTTGGGGGCCCACAGAGCACAAGTTACCCATGGGGTGCAACTGGGTGGTGTGTGGTATATGGAATAAGGCAACAGGAAGTGAGGCGCGGCCACACTTCCTGTCACCGCCATCTTGCCAGCAACGATAACGCAGGAAACGTGCTTATCAGCTGCTGGGCAGACTGCAAACTTACCAAGAAACACACTCCCCTTTAAGACGAAAAACCAGTAAGAAACACCTTCATTTCCCTAGACATGCGTGCATTTCCCACTTTTAACTAATTCACTATAAATGTAACCAGACTTGTGCGAAAGTTCATCACTTTAACTTTATAATGTAAACACAATGCAGTACACGAGTAAAATATGCTGTAGAAATATAGGGTGTCTCTAAATTCATGGTCAATACTGACCGGGTATCTTCCCTGCATGAAAACAAGACATAAAGTTCTTGTAAACCTATGTCCCTAAAGTCCTAAGTAGGACCTACATAATATGTGACATCCATAATTCATGCTCCCCACATCTTTATTATGAACGCATGAATGTCTTCATGCAGGGAAGACACCCTGCTTGTATTGAACATGAATTTAGAGACACCCTGTAGTTCTGCACAATGTTGCAAATGCAGTACTTACTTATTAACCCAATTAAGGTTTTCCTTGCAGATAACTAGGTGCATACATTTGGAAAAAAGGGTTTCAACCCTTTACCTTTGAATCGATTGAAATAAAAAACAAGAAGTTTATTACATCTGGACAAAATTAATATTATTTGGGAAGTTCTTTTCTTTAAAACACAGCGCCATCAGTGGCAAAGATGGGAACTCAGGTCTGATCGTGTGACTGCTAATTTGTATGGCATTCAAATTATGTAATTTATTCAGAATATTATCTCCACTACTGACAAATAAAAATTAGGAAATTACTACATTCTGCAGCAACCGGAGAGGATTTGGTAAGCTAAACTTCTTAAGAAAGGGGTGGGGCATGACTGCCAAACTTGTCTTGGTATATACCAAGAACTCGTAAGTAAAAAAACAAAAATCTCTTAGAAAAGCTCATTTTTCGTTCATTTTCAAGAAATACAGGAGCAAAGAGGATGTCATGAAGTAGGCCTATTTTGTATGAAATCTGAACATCTCGTATCACGCATTCATTGCAAATCTTGTATCCAAATTCTTGTTTCTGAATTTAAGAATACTAGCATACAACTGAATTATTTTTCGCCGGTATACCGTATTTCGTTAGAACATCATTTTTGTACCAAAAATAAAAATGAAGTGCATATATTTAAAGTCGCACATTCGTGATAAGGGGCGTTTATTAAACGCGGTTTTCCCGCCAAACGGTTTTTCACTGCAAACGTTCCATTTTATTTGAATCGCCCGAGAAAAAAACGTTCGATTTTCCGCCGCCGAATACCAAGTGAAGGTGGGAGGAAAAACCCGGGTTTTTCATCTGCCGTTCCCCGAAAAAAGCTGTAATACCAGCATCCATGGAGCATGCGCATGACCTCCGCCCTCGCATCGTCATCCAACCCTCTTTTACAAAATATACACCTACTGTATATATTTTGAGAGAGAGAAAAACCACTCACAGCTATTTTTAACTATCCACTTATAAATTTCTTTGTCGAGATTTAATAATCGAAAAAAAAAGCAACAACAACATTCTAATAATCCAATAAATAAATTAAATATAAACTCATCCAGCTGGTGTAATTATTTCCATCCATGCACAAATGCAACCACGATATTTTCACACCGGATTTCTCAAACATATCAATAACCTAGTATAATAAAACTGGGACAAATCCAGTTTTCATTTTGAGAAACGCGATTTTTCAACGCCATAGGGGGTATATCGCAATTCAGTGTTTTCCCCCCAAATAATAACGGGTAATCCTGATAAATGCAAGACGAAAAATGGTGGTTTCATAACGGGGGATGGAGATTTGGCGAAGTAAAACGAGCGCAGGTGAAAGGGATTGCATAAATTGCGGAAATTTTTTGGAAATGGGTTGGTGGGGAAATTGCGGCGCGATGATGGCGGTTATTTGACCCATTTTTCATAATTTTCCGCGTCGAAAATGAGCTCCTACCGTTGACGGGATCGTCGTAGAGGCTGTGGCATCTTCTCAGGATGCTCTCGTTGACGGAGATGAATCGAGAATCGCCTTCGTTCGCCGCGTTATCATCAAGCGACATATCGTTCTCTCACTCTCTCTCTGGACCGTTCCAATATGGCAGCCAGCTGACCGGCTTTTAGTCTCCTCCCCTTTTTCGAATAAAACAAAAAATAACCAAACGTTTATTGTAGCATTTCGGCTCGCATCCTCCGCAGGGTACATGATCGGCGAAAGAACTATCCAGTCATTTTTTTCCCGTTTAACTAAAACGGCGCAATTATTATACGCTGTGAGGAGCGACGAGCGAAGCGCACTCTGCTGGCGAAAAGAAGAAACGAATCGCGACCCTACCATAGACAACCTACCGGTTTAACGCGCGACGCGGTGACGCCGGCTGTCTTCACGTGAAACTACGTGACGAAATGCAGCGATTTAATCTGTTCTGTGACTAAACTGTCATTGCGCCAGCTATCTCATGTTTCTTATCGAATTTTGAATTGTTTTGCACAAATTTATGAGCTCTAATTATTGCGCATACAATTAACACTCATTCGTTCACCACGTCGCAAAAAAAAACTGGTTGCAAATATATTAAGAGGAAAATAAAGGCGTTTATTGGAATGAGTACAGAGTTAAATAAGGCCTACCTAAAGGGTTAAAATATAGCTGCGTCACATCGTCCACGTGTCAAATCGTCCTCCGCCGCATTTCACCTGTCAAATGCTATTCAGTTTTGAAGAAATTTAGCGAACTGAGAGCGAAATACGAGTTCATCGACCCTTGCAGCGCTTATTCATGGGCTGGTTTCGCCGACAACTGGTGTTGAAGTCATTCTTGGCACTGTGTCGTATCGTGTATCAGAAATCCGAGCGTTTGATGAGATACACGAACTCGGTTGCGGTTCCAACACGTGATTGAGGAGCGGTAGTTGTAGCCAGCACAAGTACCGCCCCCTTCCGTAATTTTTAACCGGCCCTTCCCAAACAACGAATACTTTTAATACACTGATGGTCGTTTTCAAATTGGGCTTTTTGACGCAAAAATATAAATAAATAAGTTGCAAACTATAATTTATCTTCCTGGTTCCGACCAATCACACCCGAGCTCTGACGTCATCATCCAACATGGCGACTCGCATGCGAAAAGTCTTTTAGGCTTATTTTGTTCTTCAAATTCCACACAATCGCAGAGGAGTACGCGTTACCTATATCGGAAATATGAATGCAACCCGGTTTACTATTGCTGCCATTGCTTATTAATATTAGAATCTATTAAGCTGAACGCAGGTTAATGTAAATTTCGTTCTTAAAACTAGGATTTCCGCAAGATTATGGCGAATGATTTCGAGGCGGCCATTTTCCAGTGGGAAATTTGACGAAGAAATGCTCAAATACCTCGTTTGCCCACTGAGCAAGAAACCGCTTCGTTACGACAACAAGCGAAATTTGCTAATTTCCGAAGAAATCGACGTATTTTACACCATTTCCAAAGAAGGCATCCCTAACTTGCTTCCAACCGATGGCAAACCGTGTAAATCCTACAAAGAATATGAAAAGCCAGAAAAGCTTGTTGAAAATGTGTAGATATAACATCAGTTTTACTACGTATAGTCACATAAATAAGAAATCTCCACAACCATCTGCCATGTACAAAATTAAGTTTTATGCACGTGAATTTAAATTTCTTGAATAATTATACCAAATTCTTACAGGAAAAATGCTTTAAAGAGATCGAAATAAAATCAATAGTATACAACAGTGTGAACTCTGTATAGCATTACGTAATGTGCGGTTTTAAAAATATAATACTTGCATATATTCACGGAGGAAATATACCCATTGGTATTGTGAAGGCACAACCACAATTTCAACATCGTTGTCCAATTTAAAAAAGCGAAACAATATACTGGTGTAAATCACATTTGCATAATCGTAATTCTTCTGTGTACTCCGTATTATTTGCAAATACACATTGATTGCAATAATCTCCCAGGGGCCATTAAATATTTTGTGAGATCGCAATACTATCATTGATTAGCTGGGGCTACGATTAGGTAAAGTTCGCGTTGAGCAATTTCAAAGGTATGTGTACGAAATTGAAATGCGTGTGCAAGAAAGTACAATTTCTTTATCAATATTTAAGGAATTGGGGGAAAAATATGTAACCCTTTAAAGCCTATTTGGACTTGTAAAAAGTCCCGCTTCAGATGTTCTCACTTTATCGCAAACCAATAACCAGTAATGCAAGATGTAAAATTGCATTTAAATTCTAGCCGAGACAATACAGTATTGTTCAACATCTTAGGCCCGAAACCGCTTTTTTTCAACACATTGGGGCCTTTCGAGACTAAAAAAGAAGACCCACTTCGGATGTTGTCCTCAGTTCAAATGTAAACCGATAAACAGAAACGCAGGCTTCAAAGGGTTAAGATGTGTGTAAATACGATAAGTCTGCTTTTCTTTTGCGTAGTTACATACGTGGCGGGTAATGGTCAGTATAGAAGATGTTGACCGCAATCGCGCCCAGCATGAGGACCACGAAAGTCGTGACGCTCACCCACCACACGTATTTCTCCCACTTCTTAACGTCGAGGTTCCGCAAAACCGCGATCCCGACCAACAAACCCGCGATCCCTCCGGCTAGATGGGCGGCGTACCCCACTTTGGGGCCTTCCTTCGTGCCCCAGTACCTGGTGTAGACCGAGATGCCCACATCGAGAGCGATGTACGCCAGGAAAAATACCAACTGGACTACGGGGTAATCCATATCCTCGAAATTCTGTCCAAATAACCACCACAGAAACATATGAATTTCATCATTAGGAAGATAAAGTAGGACGTAAACGCCAACGTGACTAAAATGGATAACGTAGGCACTGATGTCCTACTTGTTCCCTCTAGTGACAGCAGCGCCTTGTCACATTAGGATGAAACGTCATTAAATTTAGCCACGTTACGTCCTACTTTATCTCCCTAATATCCTAGCAGTTCTGCAGTCATTCTTCTCAACGCTACGTTACCATCGTGATCGTTGCGAGGTGCGAAGTGATGATGGCGTAAACTCCTCCCGAGGCCCCGGCCAGGAACACGGTCGGGTCGGCCAAAGACGTTCCCAGAGACCCTACGTAAAAAAAAAAACATCTCTCGTTACATCACTATATGTAACAACAACTTTAATTAATATACCAACCCGCTACGACCCCGCTTAAGTAAACCAATCCAACTCTCCAAAATTTATGGACCATTTCCAGGGGAATGCCGAGGATTAGCTGCATGATTACGTTGGATATTATGTGGTAATACCTGGAAAATAACAATACGACACCAGGTTACTACTTATTCCACTGACCGGTGACTTCCCACTTACCCGACGTGAATGAGCATGTACGAGAGGTAGCGCCAAGCTTCGTATCTCTTGTACGGATTGTAAATAAGTGGAGATTCCATCGGAACGGGGCCAGTAGCCCAAACTCCGCCCATTCTGATGGCGTATACTATGAACACGATTATCTGCAAATACACAGGTTCGGCGTAAGCACGAGTCTGTCAACTTCCTCGATCGCGACTCGACTACGGGAAACCTCCACAAGGCTGACGGCCAGGATGAAGATTGGAGGAGGTCGGCAACTAAATTCCTGTATGTACCGGGCATCCGGTTCATCTCTCCGCTGCCTTCTCGGCTGAACCATGCGCGTGGCGTAAGAATAGTAACCGCTTAGGAATCCGTTCAGGGTGGCCTTTTCTTTGCGCGTCAGCGTTTGATCGTTCACCTGAAGACGGACGAATTAGCGAAAATCGGCCTCGAGGGGAAAAATAGACGATTGTTTACGCTTTACGTACTAAAGAATAGAACTCTTCAAAACTGATTTTGCCATCTCGGTCCTTGTCGGCCTTGCGACGGAGTTCCTGAAGCGTGGTTTTGGAAAGTCCGTCGTAGACAGGCGAATCCAACTTCTGGCGGAATTCTTGCAGCGATATAAGGCCGTCTCCGTCATTGTCAAACTGGAAATTACGATGTTATATAGTATCAGTGTGCATGTGGGCTAGAAATAAATCGAATATTGAAATATAAATTCAATTTTTGATAACGCTACTTTGTGGAAGATACTCCAGCACTTGTCCCGAGGCACCGGAATCTGCAAAGTAAAAACTAACTTTGTTTCTGCTTTCAATACAACTTTGATGCGACTTTAGCTTAAAAGCCACAAAATTAATCTTTATGCGTGATATTGCACTCAAATATTTCATTTTTTACGACTGACCAAAATACTATTTCACACCTTCGACAAACATTACGTTTATCTTTCTATAATTATACAACTTCCCGGTTCTAATCTTGTTTTAAGATTACTTATTTAATCATGATATACACAAGCTGATCCTTCAAAAGAATCAAACAATGCAAACTTTTCGTTTGAACTTTTAACATATAAATCCACCTATGTTACCGACTCAACAAAATGCAACGATTTCATCACTTTAATAATCACATACTTTGCATTTACATGCTAGCAGTGATTCACGTCCCACGCACACACCCATAAAACAAAAAATAAAAAAATGAACGTCAAACGTTTGCAATTTTATTGCACGCGCAACACCGAACTGCGATTGCCAGCCTTTACCTATGGGTGACGTCACGCAATGTTGCGCGCCTTTCGAATCCGCGCAACAAAATTGCAAGCAACGTTATACGATAACAGGTGAAGCAAACTTGGAAAATTTCCTCACCATCTCTACCATCGGGTATTCCTCTCTCTGTTTCCTTCCTCTGGGAGCCACATCGTATCCAGTTTCGCTGTCCGAAGCCATTTTGACGATTGCACTTCTTCACAACGCTTACAAAACGCACAAAAACTCAAATGTCGCTTATCTCGGCATTGTCATCGGATCGCTGATCTCCCATGAGCAGCAGCGTACTATACCTGGCATATCGATTATATCGATGTATATCGCACAGGTGCAAATATGACGTTCCAAAGTGCATCCTGCTCGTACGCCAACGACGGACCTTCCGGATTCGAAACACGGTTGGCTCGTCTCGCTGGTGACGTCACCAGATACCATTCCCCCTCGCCGACTATAGAGGATCGTGTGCCGTGACGTCACTCGATACCCGTGAAAACGCATTTCCGCTAGCCTTTTTCGTCCAATGGGAGAAAAACCAGATAACAAATTTTGAAAGTTGCAAAATTAGCAACAATCTTTTCTGTAAATAAACAGATAAACTGTTATCTCGGCCATTTGAAGGCAAAGCTACGTCGTTAATCAATGTCACTGCAAAAAATCGCAATTTTACCCATTAATTAAAGTTGAACCGACATTTAAAAATGTTAAAATTAAGTTCTGAACAACTGCACAATGTTAGCCACGCTCATAAGGTGAACTCATGGTTTATAGTAATGTTGAGAGAAATAAAAATAAAATGGCATTCATGAAACACGTTTGAAGGTTCAAAACTTGGATCAACAAAAAAACTCAATTTTTTATTTAAAAACTATACCAGCCATGTGGAATTGGCTGAATTACCGTCATAAGAATAGAAAAATGCACATCTACAAATATTTCACTGTAACCTATCCGTTTCTCCTGTACATCTTCGCAATTTGACGAATTACGATAGAAAAGAACAAAGAGGACAAAACAAGATGGCGCCCAAAAACTTATGGAACGTCCATCCATCCCATTATTAAAAGCAATACGTATCAGTAAAAGTGCGAACGCCAAGAGACGTTCATTGCATATTTGCTCTTTGTTGTGACAGAGGGAATAAGATTATTATCGTTGTACTGCCACTTTGTAATCGGGTCGATGCAAATGGTTCTCGGCCGCCATTTTGCCTCCCCAACTGGAAGAAGGCGGCGAATTTGCGCCAGATGAAATCTCATGCTCTCTCGACAAACACAGTTCACAGGTTTCATAAATATTGAACAAACTGTGACGAAACTCACTTGTGTTATCGATCGTTTCTCTGTCGCGACCGCGTCCCATCTTTCCATCAATCCAATCCACCCAGGCCATGCCAATAGAACGAGCTTTTCCGTCAGCCAATCAGAGACGAACGCAGCCTGGTGACGTCACAATACGTTTTGGGTCGGTGACGAATGCAGTCCGATGGCGTCACAATCGTGCAGGGTTGGTGAAATCAATGACTCCTACGGTGCTACCTTACTTGAACCGAATCAAAACTCCGTTTCAAACAGTAGGGGTTGTGTCGCCACCTGGCGGCGTTGTTCAACACTGAAACCGTGGTCATCCATCATGGCCTCGAACGCATCTGTAGTGACATCCGCAATTTTCAGATGGTTTACAATAAAAAAAATTTGAAACGTACGTATGACGTAAGTCGATACACGTACACAAACCACTGTCACGACTTTTCAAGTGACGGATGTCCGATTAGATAAGGGAAGTAACTTCCGGTTTGAAACTCCCATCCCTTTTACTTGACAATTTTGACAAGAAGAAGACGAGGATGAAAGTGATGGCGATTTGCAGCGACGTTGAAACCAAACGGCCCGTCAAAGTCGACCAAAATGGCACCTTTAAAAGGACCCTGCAGTAGATAGCTGCGATCGATAACCGAGTGAACTGAAACGGACTCTTTGTGCGATTGCGAACGCCCCCTGGCGTCGAACGTCACAGATACGAAACGCGGTCTTCTTTTTTTTACGGGCGCCATTTTGACGCCAATTTCCCGCTGTTATACGAGTACCATTTTTCCTTCAGGCCATATACTGTATACTCTCCATGCATATATTCTACTGAAAATTGAACATATTTTTAGAAAGGAAATCGCATAAAATTCAGGCGACAAAACAAATTCCGCCCTACACTTTTGCTGCATGCCCCAACTTTCTTCACCTATAGTATATCGTCTTCAACCTTGCAACATTAGCTTGGGGCATGAACGGGTGGCACCCAACTCCCCTACTCTCCTAATTGCATTATACACAATTATAGACCCCATAAGTATTCATACACAGTATGTACTTGGGTCCCAACTCCAAAGTGCACAGGATATGCATGTTAATTTAGCCCCAGTTATCATTACACAAGAAGAATTGACAAAGTTTCCTCATAGCCCATGAAACGTTTGTCACATTAAAAAAAACATTTGTTTTATTTTGGTTATGGTCAAGTGTTTCGACCTCCTAAACGAATTATCCCACAATGTTAAGCGTGTACTGGGGTAATTCGTTTAAGAGGTCCTCTGATTTCCGCAAAGGTCCGAAATGAAAAATACACTATCTCAGTTCACTTCTTTAAAAACGTTCAACTTTCTTCACAAAATACTGTTATACCGTCTGGTACAAGGCGTAACTCTATATTGAATAACGATTCAAATTCGTTTCATATATACATTCCCCGAGCTACTGAATTTAATTTAAGTGCATTTCACGCGATTCACTAAACCCGGCAATTCAAAACGAGCTTTGTGGGCAAATTTACTTCGATTTTAACTCTGATTACTATGCCATTAGGTGAAACCTCGTGAAATTAACTAATTACGTGGTGGGTGATTTGAATCGATTTGTCAAAGCTCAAGCCTACTTAGCTTTCAATGGTTCTTTTCGCTATAAAACTGGAGAAAGAGAGAAAT
>WWPM01021680.1:0-22708 GCA_023279145.1 Glomeris maerens
TCATGCGAGGTGTACACGTGATCGCAAACTGGCTTGAGAGGAGGCGCCACAACTGCAAATCCAACATGGTAATAGGTGTACAATGAAACCATTCTTGAATAACCTCCCTGAAATCAATAAATAAATGAACACCTGGAACAGTATATCCACTGTGGCAATCCCGACGCTGTTGCGCAAAAATCTGGAAGCCGGGCCTGGTGGTCGAACGGTCCGAATGGAATCGCAACACGAGTTCAGGTTTGTCGAAAGGGATGCGACCTGTAAATGAAGATGTAATTAAAAATAAAATTAGCGGTAGAATTTGTGTACGCAAACTTACGAACGGTTCCGTGATTTACGGCGGCACACGTCTTGCGGCCATCGATCTCCAAGTAATCGAAGCGGCATTCGGGATCATCCTCCAGTTGGAAAGACAAGAAAGTCAGTTGCAACTCGCAAACTGACGGTGAGTATTTGCGAACAACGTAAGCGCAATCTGCCAAGTTTCCGTATTCACGTGGGAAATTCATGCTCTGAATGTAGAACTCCAGATTGGAGTACACCGCGTCGCAATACGCCGAACTCCGGCCAGCATTGTACGGTAAAACTACACAATTACATAAAGTCATCATTATTATAGTGAATTGCAATTTTACACTATTAACTACTATAATATCAGTATACTAACTCCTTGCGTCTGTTGACGAAGAACAATCAACTTTCTGTTTGACAAGAATTTCAAATCCCGGTCTGGTGACTGTATCGTCCGAATGGAAATGGAGCTGAACGCGCGAGCCGTAAAATCTTAACCGTCCTGGAATTCACAAACAGGAATCTCGCGATCAAACTTTACGAAAATAACGTCATTATACACATTTTGGTGGTACATATATAACTTACTGACAGTTGCAGCGGGTAAGTGGCCGCAGAGCTTCTCGCCGCTCACGTCTAAGAAGTCTCCGCGGCACAGTCTATCTTGCTCCAGATCGAAACGCAGGAAAGTCAGTTGCAATTCGCAAACGTCTACCGAGGCCCTTGATACGCTATATTTGCAGTCCAGATCGTTGTCGTAAAACGAGGGATGTCCAGGGGTGCGCAAGTAAAACTGGTACGAGCTGAAGTCCTCGTCGCAATACGGGGACTGTTCCGGAACGCGGCGCGCCACTGTCCAACTGGCCACTGTATTATTTCAAAGAAAATATATAAATCAAACTCATTTGGGTTGAGCTTATAACGTCAAACTGCATTTTAGTTGACCGCAAAACAAAAAGTACCAGGAGCAGATGAACACATTATCTGCCTGAATCGGATGTCAAAACCCCGAAAGTTGCCGTATGCATCGGTAACGAGTGGGATAACGAGCTCAGATTTCCCATGAAAGTCCAGAATATCTGAAAAACAGTGCGCATTTTTTGTTTGGGATATTGCAGTCAACGTGTTGATTTTATTCCCCTTGTTGCGTGAACTTTCCTACCGATATGAAGCAAATCTCCTACGGGAAATGGCTAATATTATGCAACAAGGGGGGTTAAGAAATGCATATCTGAATGTCTATTGCTTAAAAATATATATATACTTCTGCATTCAAGCAGTGTGTTGCCACAGTAGCGAATGCCGTCAAAAACGACAAAGTCTTTGGTGCATCTGTCAGATTCCTCAAGAAGGAAATCGACAAAGTCCAGTTCAATAGCACAGTAGCCAGGTTGTCTTTCAATCCGGTAAGTGCAATTCAGGTTGGACTTGTAATCACCAGGGTAACCGTAACTTGTAACTCTTCCTTCAGTGTGGCGCACGCAGAAGTCGCACGCAGGCTCCTCGGACACTCTTCGGCTGTATGCGGCTGTCAAACAAAACAAATCATAAACGAGAACGTGAACGTGAACAGAAATTCACTTACACAAAGACACTGATCGCTCTTGAGGACAAGTTCCCCGAAGCCACCGAACCTCGATCCAAAACCCCCTTGCCGACTCGTAGCCATCAGAATGAAAAGTCACATCGATTTGCTTTTCTTTCAACGGCAAATGCACAATTTCTGTTCACAGACAAGACAATGAATTATATAAACAGGTTTCAGATAGGAAACTATAATGTGGGGAATAATGCCGAACTTTCCTCTGTGTCCAGGTGCAAATCTTCCGCAAAATCTCCTGCCGCTCAACAACAGGTAGTCTCCATCTTGGCAAAATCCACTTGCATCTCCTCTCACGTCAAAATCGTGAAAAGTGAGTTCCAGTGCGCAACTAGCCCAGTCCACCCTTGGGATATTGTACCGGCAATTAACCCCATCAGGGTAGTTGAACGGATAGTTGTGACTGGTCAAGTTGCCTTCGCCGTAAGCGAGGTACGAGTCGCAGATGCCCCATCCCATAGAGCTCAGAGATGACTGACCTGTATAATGGGCAATACAAATCAAATTGCATCCATCGGATATTTGTAATATAAATGTAACGATGTGTATTTCATCGATCCAGTAACTTCATTACTTCTGACAAATTGGTAGTCGATACTGCGTTTGCTGACATTACGATCATCGACTGCATCGGCAGAATCATTTCTGTAGTGATCATCCTGCATGAAATATGTAATTAATTGATTATGTATAGACAACAGTAACTTTATTATTATTATTATTATTTCTTTATTTCAGCCCTCCTCAGAGGGATAGAAAGGGGTTACATACAACACTTTATTGAAACACAATGTGCAAATAAATAAACAAACTAATAATTAAACATCGAGAAAAAACAGACAATCTTCTTCGTCCATATTTGGTTAATTAACACATTATCCACACAACTTTTCCTCCCCTCCTGCCTGCCGTATTGAATCTCTTTAGACAACAGTAACTTATTTTCATCATAAAATGTAAACATTATTTGTTCCGCATTTTCAATTGTGTAAATAAAGCCGGCCAATATATTCGCACGTGGGTTTATGACATCCGGTGTGCCACAAACGGTTTTCGAGGTCTTTGGCAGGTTTAAATTAGAAGAAAATGAAATTCCGCCAACGCCCTAAACTGATTTCATTATTTCAGTAGGAATGTAGGAAGTGTGTGCGAAATTACTGCACTGGTCACATATAATTAGGAAGTAGTACTAGCTGTACAAGAATAGAGTTTGTTTTTATACTACCATATTAAGTCACCTAAACTCAAGTACGAAATATTCGCCAGATCCGTAAAACCCTTTTTTAAAAAATTTACAAATTCAAGTTCGGCAATATTTACATGTTTATAATTATACTTTTTGTTGACTATATCAAAATTTACATATATGCTAATTAACTTCAAGGAAAGTTGGACGTTTTTGCGATAAACTCCATTTCAAAAATGTAATTGTCCAAGTTGAAACACACGCATTGCATTTCGTTGAAATCGAGGTTCAAACACGTACAGTAATATACAGGTATGTAATTAAAGAAATTTGGACAAACCAATAATGTTCCTAGAACCGGAAGTACTTTGGAAACAGTTTCCTCGTGATCTTGTGAATGATGCTCAGCAGGCACACTCAAGAGAAACAGTGCGAAGATGGTACAGCAAATTACCGCAGAAGCCATCGCTGCATATATTCACGTGCGCGCATGCAGCTACCACTGTCACCGAACGAAATTTCTAATTTCCTCTATTGTTATTACAATTCCATCTAAGTACAGCTCAACAGCAGTGCTGGGGTTCATACTTTCCTCAAGGACATGTAGAAGTCTCTTATATTAGCCATCGGAGTTGCATGGGTGTTTGCGAGGGAAAGGCGGTATTTTCAATTGGAAACCGCCTAGCTCAACCATGTTTGTCAAATTAACTGACCAATGCCCAAGCAGATAACTTCTACTGAAAACAACAAAAACCTCATGAAATTCGTAAGTAGAACACGTAGCTTAGATTAAACGCTAAAAAGGAAGTCAACAATTCCCAATATGTGCCTTTTGCGCATCAAGTACTGCGAAACAAATGAAGCGTGTGATTGCATTTCAGTTTTGCTTCGTAACTTTCCAGCTAAAAACAAACAATAAATTAAACCAGTGAGCTTATTAGATTCCAGGGAAAAAAAATTGAAGTGGTAACACAAATACCTGTATTGTTTTTGTGGTACAGTTGATATAATGTGACCCGGTGAAAAAATCTGGAACGAATTAAAGCGGTTCAAAAATTAAATATTAAGACATTACAACTAAAATTGTAAATTGCAAATTGCCTTGATTTTCCAGGTGAGATATTCCCTGGCATGCCATTAACCAGGATGAAATCAAAACTTTGGTGGACATAACCTAATTAAAACGGGGGCAATATTGTTCAACTGTTTGAGATTAAATTGAAAACTATCGAAAAACTGGTAACGCAATTGTTGAATTGACATATTCTGTAGCAAGAATGTACTTATTTTATGACTGGATATATAATTTTAAAAAAGGAGATTGCAATGTGAGTAAGTACGTGAATCATGGAGAAATTTGTATAGAAAGTAACTACAGTACATGTTAAAAATGGAAAGAAATTCTGCAAGCGTTTAGTGACGTTGTCCTTCACCAAACACAATCCCAGGATTTTGGCCTTCTTTGGTCACAGTTATCACTACCAGGGTGAACACACCCAAATTTGTATCCTTCAATGCAGAAAAAAACAGTTTGAAAAACAACCAAAACCGATTAAGCGTAAATTAACATTCAATGGAAATATAAACCCGTCATCAGTTACAATTTCAAAGTTTACAATAAACTCGGCAAACATTAATCGAAAGGTTAATATCTTGATCGGAGCGGTCAGTGAATTTGCGTAGGTTAACTGGTTTGGCTTTTAGGTTACAATTTCGGAGTTCGTCATAGTGACCGAATTTTTAAAGTGGAATAAATCAAGAACAACTGTGGGCATTTATCATTTTAGCGGCTACCGCACGTCCATTCGTGCTTTCGAGAAATTATGTGGGTTTCCTTCATATCATGAAGAAAAAAAAATGGCAAACATTTTTCCACGAAATTTCCAAGACTTTAAACATTGCGTGATACGAAAAGACAAATGAAAACATATCCATCAATGTGACAAAAGGTTTTCTTGAGTTGAAATGAAAATTCTCAGGAAGCGAAACACTCACATGGTTCATTGTTATACCAGGAAAAGTTTATACTGTAAAAATAAATAGAAATTACTGTAATAATATAACTTGACATTATCTATTAAACTTTAAAATAAATTGAAATATTTATTACATTTGAATGATTTTTTGTATTAACTGGGTGCAATCCAAAGGTTTCAAACTTCACATTTCAAAATATTACTTCATATTCTCGCATTGAAGGTTCGGAAATTTTTCACTGCCACTGTTGTTACCCAACTAATGGACAATGTCCAGAAGGACGAGTTTTTATTGCACCGCTCATTTACACTATTGGGTTGTTAAACTCCGTCACACTGCAATTGAAACTATTAATCGGGTGTGGCGCGCATACAACATTCCCCCTTAATCACGGTGATGAAGACCACTTGTTGCTTTTTAAATTTTTTCCAACATGTAAACTGGAACCTTGATTAATGTAGCCACGAAGGACACACCTTCGCATCACTTACATGTTAATCTTTTGACAATGACCTTCCGTAACAATCCTTTCTCCGTCCGCAGTTTCCCTTTCGTGGCCACCTTCTCCGGTTCCCAAGGTCTCTCGTAAAACTACCTTGACAATAACATTTTTCAACCTGTTGTAAGGCATTCGCAGTCAAACTTACCCATTTATAGTAACACAGCAGCTACCGTCGTAACCCGCGTCTCGTTACAAAATAACCCTTTTTTTTCTCATTATGCGATTCGGCTTTTTTTATTCGCAATAATAATTTGTCCAACCCGAATCTCAAGTTTTCACTCGACTCGGAGTTTTCCTCTTCCGAAGAGAAACTGACATATCCTGTCGGCCACGAACGCCAGCGCAAGATCCATGATAAGAACCTTCACTATGACCTCTCGAAACTGAAGCGAGAAAAGTGATACCGGTTGGGTTAACGCGAGTCATGTAATAGGGAGGGATTTGTGAAATTCCCGCGAATTAAAATGGAAAATTCTCACCCCGCTCGGCAGATCGACGATGTCGAATTGCGTACACAGATCGGGCACGAGTCCGAGCGACAACAGCGCGATCAAAGCTCCCGATCCCAAAAGACTGTACAAAAGTAGTCTATTATCTGCTAAACTTTCCATGAAGGGTTGACCCTAAAAATATCAAAACTCTAATTTAAGTCTTGAATCTAGCGCAAATTCTCTACAATGGGAAAAAAAAATCTGCGATAACACACCTTATAATTGATCGCAAAGGTGGCTACTTGCAATGACATGGAAATTATGTACACAGTGCTGTTCAGTATATTCGGTTTAAACTCTGCTTCCAAATCTACAAATTTCTCGGCCCTTGAAAAATACAAAACCGAGACATACTTTGTCAAACCCGAAGTTAATATATTCTCTTAAGCCGATCATTACCTCGGTTCGGATCGCGATTTCGCTTCCTGCACCAAGTAAATGAGACAGGCGAAATGCACACTAAACTGGAGCAATACGGTTAAAATCGTATAAACGTTGAAAATGTTTGGTAGAGGGCGCTCTTTCGATAATATCTTCAAAGGCTGCAAATTCAAAAGTCACATATATTGGAGGGGTTGTTTTGGTTTTAACCGTTACGGACAAACAGGGACCTTCGATCTGGATATGAAGAGGAAACAAATAGCTTGCAAGAAACCTTGCAGCGTTGCTTGCGTGTCGCTGAACTTGACGCCGTCCAAGTAAAGCACACTTTGACTGTACGCTAGGATTAAAGCGTTCAAAGCCAAGATTTTGAACATCTGCAACGTGGTGACCAGCGTGCAACGGCCTTGCTTAATCACATGACAGACTAGAAAAGGAAAGGAAAGGTCTCTCTAACAAGTGACTACGAAGCGCACGGTTAGAAAAGGACCTTACTGCACTGAACGGACGAGAGTTTCGATGTGAACGGTGCGGCGATGCTCGCGTCCCCGAGCTTCACCAACTGCATCTGTTCCTGTTCCTCGATCTCTCTCAGCATTCTCTGGAAATTGGCCTATATAGGCGCATTAAACATTAAGACGGCAGTTAGCAACGTACGTGTGTTATGTTTGCTGACCTGGGCCGCAAGTTGGCTTTCCGTTTTGGACGTAGGCCCTCGCCGCGTCTGTCTCGGATCGGTCCGTTTGCCCATTTTGCCTTTCGCGACTAAAGCATCCAATTTGCTGGACGCGCTGGCAGATTGAGACACTTCCGGCTCCTCTTCCTTCTTCTTCTTGCGCGAAGGTAGGTGCTCGGGTGCGTTGGCCAAGATTGCCACACCTGCGTAAGACAATTAAAACTTTCAAACTATACACTTGTATCCAGGCAATTCTCAAGTTTTGGAATGGTTGGTATTGAGTTGAAACGGTTTTGATCTTCAAATTAAATGGTTTTGGCTTTGAATTTAAATGTAAGCTTTTAGCTTTTGATTTATTTCATTCGTGTTTGAAATTCTCGACTTGGCCACCACAGCAGTCCAAACCTTGAAGATCTTACCGACATCCGCGTGTTTCAGAGCCCCAACATCGTTGGTTCCATCGCCGCACATCAGAGTGACGTACCCTAAACTTTTCATCGTTGTGATCACCAATTCCTAAATAAGACAACATTTATTCCCGCTTCTTACTAATTGCATACTAACATAAACCGTCTCAATATCGCACTTTCTGCTTGGGCGCAACTCTTGCAAAAACTTTCACCTGAGGCAGGATGGCCAGGAAAAATTTATAATGAGTACTCAATAAATAAGACAAACCCTGGGGAAAAAAAGGGGCACAAAAACACGTAAGAATTCACTCACTAAATACAATGATTACACGGTGGACCTAAGAGTGCCCTACCTCTCCTGTCAGGCAGAGGTCGTACGTGACGGCCAAAAATTTGGGTCCATGGTCGGGAACAGTCGGCAAACTCACCGACTCGTCGACGGCAACCCATCGCCAAGCTACAAATTTCAAAATCAATACAAAAACCCGCACAGCAGTGCATTGCAATCCCACAACTGACTTTCACTGTCATCTTCCTGCGTAAGTATCAAAGTTGCTTGCTTCTTAGTGAATCGAAGTTCTTTGGCAACGTGGCACGCGGTCAACGGACTGTCACCGGTGATCATCACGACCTGCATTCATTCAATATCCAAGAATTGAATAAAGCGACAGAAATGAAATTCTTGCATTTAATTATGTTACCTGGTGAGTGGAATGTAGTATTTCTTTTATGACCGCTTTGGAATCGGTTTTTAACGGACACGAAATCACTATGAAGCCCGCAAATTGCAAATTGCTTTCCACCTGGTTACGGCTCATTTCACTGGTCTGTCGAATATACGGACATTCATCTCTTAGGAGGAAAACAAAAAACTACTTGCTCGAAATGGGTATAATAACCCTTACGTGACGAGGCGAAAGGGATCCTAATTTCTTCCACCCCAAAGCAAGAACCCGCGCGCCTCTGCGCGACATTTCCAAGTAAACTTGGTCGTAATTACTAGGTAATCTGGAAAACTGATGCAAATTGTGCTGCTGCGTGTTGGTTTTCACGCGACCGACCCGTGTCGCGCTCTTACCATCGGCTTCAGAGTCTCGGGCGCGCCTTTCACGGTAGCCAAGAAACTAGCCTCGCTGGAGAAATGCGCGTTGTAGCCGGCGATCACGGACATCCTCTTCAAACTGCTCGAGAAGTGAAACCTTTGCAGGATTTTTAAAGGTCCAAACTTGCCTTTCTTTGGAATTACCATATCACCTGAGAGAATAAACAAAAACCAATTCCAGATTAATTTAGGCTTTCACTTTGTAAGGTTTGCTACCGAGTCTCACCTTTGGCCATGGTCCAATCTATTGCGCTGAGAGTGGCTTTCTCTAACGGGTCACCGACGATGCCCTCGTCCAGATGGATGACCGAGTGGCAAGTGGCCAGCACTTGCAACGTTTCCAGCGGAGCTTCGGTGACCGGGGAAACTTCACTGCCCTTGGCGCACAACGCAACTCCTTCTACGACCAGGTTGTCGCTCGTCAACGTGCCCGTCTTATCGAAGCAGCACATCTCAACTTTGCCCGCGAACGGGATCCTGAACGGCTCCGTGCAGTAAACATCTGTGACAAACCGCACATGTCCACACCGATTAATGCGATTACCATGAACACTACAGTACTCGCATTTCAAATAAATATTGTCAAATGAAAAGTCTGCCAACACGCAACTCAATGAAGCTTGGCAATTAGTTCCGTTCGGATCGAGGAAACCTCATATTTTGTCCATGATTTTCAATTTGAATAGCAATTGTAAAAACAATTCTTGATAGTGTGCCGAACCAACTAATTAAAAGTCGTGGGAATCACCATCTTACTGAGTTTGGACAGCGCCAGCAGCGACGTATTCACGGCCAAGCTCAGTTCCACCGGTAACTCGGGAGGAACGACAGACGTGAGGATCAGCGTACACTCCAAGAATAGCTTGTAACGGTTCTTGTTGGGATCTTCGGTGCCTAAGATTCCCCCATAACCGTTAAGTTCTTCAATCCTCAATGTACGTATACTTCATCGTACCTTTAAGCCACACGTAACTGGCGGCGGCGATGGCGAAAACCAATAAGAACAGGATGAAACCAAACGTTTCCAGGTTGTTTGCAGTGACCCTTTTCACGCCGAACATTATGGTTCTCAACAATTTCCCCTGGGAAGTGTTGAAACCCGTACGCAGCACGTACGCCACGCAGCCGTTATCGGCCGCTGCCAAAATCCCACCGTTAATATCCTCAAAATTTCTCGAATGCTTTTCGGGAAAAGTTCTTCAAGTATTATACCTCTGATTCCCGGACTGGTTTTCGGAGGAGACGTGTGCTGCACCACTTTGGTTCCTCCGAACAGCACATGGAGTTTGCCATCGCATTCGATATCTAAGTGATGACCCCCTTCTAAACCTTCAACCGGTTCCTGTAATACAAGTTATCATCGTGACATTGCAGCTCCATAAACGCGAGAAAGAAAACTGAGCCAATAACTGAATTTCATTGTAGGTTGTCTACTTAACAGTTTTAATTGCAACATTAATATTAAGCAGTAGAAGCAATGAATTTACACCGGCACCTTCATTTGCGGCACGGATTCCCCCGTCAGCATCGACTCGTCAACTACGCAAGGACCTTTCAACAAAAGCAGATCACACGGCACATGGTTATCGTTCTGCGATCTCCCTAAAAAAATTCATCAATTCATACTTGAATGCCAATTCCTTTTTGTCTAAATGACATTCCCACATCCTGAAATATTTACCAATTGAGACTATATCTCCCGGAATGAGTTGATCGGTTAAAATGGACCTCCATTTCCTATTTCTGTACACCTACATTCACAAAGATACCATTTGTTCGTTTATCGCAGGCAAGCGCATATATATATAATTTGCAGTCCACACCTGAATGTGATACGGCTTACTGCCCATTTTCCGGATTTCCGCCATGTTTCTCAACTGCTGCTGGACAAGCGTGTATTCGAACACGACGAGCATGAATAGCGTGAACAGACTGTAATACCAATACTCGTCCAGGCACCACAGACCGACGCAAAACACTTGGAAAACGAAGAACGGTGCCGTGGCCCTTTCCCCGAAAAGCTCCAAGAAATCCGGCACGATCATCTCCATTCTGGGAACGTAACAAGCGTATTTCCCAAAACACGGTTAAAAATCATATTACATACATGGGCATATACAGCAAACTTTATATACCCGTTTTTGCCATATTTCCTTTCAGCAGCCTGAAGTTCTTGTTCATCGCTGTAACCTTTACAATCCATGTAATTTTTGATTCGAAGATCCACTGGGAAGTCAATGCTGCGGAAAGTCTTTTTCTCTTCGCCGTCAAACACGTACTTGATCTTTTGAAACTCGAACCAGATTTCCGATTCGCCGCGTTCATTCTTTCCGCGATAAAACGAAATACGTGTGTCTCAGATAAATAACCAAATTAATGTTTTACTAGATTTAGAAATGTGTATACTTTTCCATGTTGTAGACTTATCAACTCTGGTGATCCGTTATTTTTTGTAGGTACAACTTTGGCAACGGTAGCTTTCAAAGGATTTCGTTCCTAATGTATTATATAATCGTTACTTGCTGAATAATACGACAGCGATTGATCTAATACAAGCTGAAATGCACTTACACGATTGCAAACCAAGAAGCACTTCACATGCACTGACCAATGACAGAAGAGGAATGTGAGGATTTGAGCAAGAAAGATGCCGACTAATCCGATTGACCCGGCTTCCAGAAATTCGCTCAATCCGTAGATGATGAACCATATATACAACCAAGACATGTACAACACCACGAAAGGACCACAATAGCCGTGAAAAACCACGTGTCTCAACGTATGAAGGGAAATTCGCTCCACCAACTCGTCCACTTTTGGATTTGAGGTACTCATTATTCTAGCTGCAAATTCAACAACAAAAAAACATACCCCGCTTTAGAGTGTTTAAACGATTGACATCACAGTTACTTTCGTGCCAAGTACTGGTTTCCAAACAGGACATTACTTACTTTCCTAAAATGAGTTGACCGGTAATTGCCCGAAAACGACACGTTCACCGGCGATCGGCGGCCATGCTGTGTATCGAAACGAATACCGGTACAAGCGGTTCAAACACGGTACAGAACACTTTTAGCTACGGCAGCGCCATCTACCGGTAACCGCCTTTAAGAGTCTTCCATACCTCTATCAAATAAAGAAAACGATGCCCCGCCCATTTTTCGTCATGAGATCGCTTCCACCAATAGGAATCGAAGAGTTGCTTATCGCTTCATTTTGCCTGTTCTACTGAACAGGCCGCATTGAAGTCTTCAAAAAACCGAGATATCTCACCAGGAATACCTAATCGAGCATTCCTCGATTCCCATTGGCCGTCCGAGGGCGGGACATCGATTTATTCTTTAGTTGGTAGAGGTTTAGGTCAATACAAGGGAAATACCTAGAATTAAAATAAATGCAACATTTAGATTAAAAATGTTTTTCACGACGCAGATGATTAAAATTGTGAACAATCATTCCTGTAATTAAGCATTTTGTAACCAAACTAAGTACACTTAAAATATTTACATTTGAATGATCACAACTTAATTTTGAAACAATGACAAAAACAATTCACATTTGCTTATTAAACATTAGCATAATTTAAAGTAGTTTTATTTAAAAACAAACAATAATGCAAAATTGAGACTCATAACTTTCTTATTCATATTAATAACTTTTATATAATAAAAATGCTAACAATTATATCGCAAGATATAATAGGTAGTGATTTTTAATAACAGTACATTAAGCATATTTATTTCGAAGAATATTTTAAAATAAATTTCAGATTGTAAACATTTATTACAAGCTAGCCCTATTCGTTGGGGAGATATTTTTGAAATAAGTCTGCAGGCGGGGAAAAAAACAGTTCCAAAATCCAGTGGATAATATGTTCTACTTTCACAAAGTTAACTTACCACCAAAGTTCACAAGTCACCCAATGCACTTTGCGCATACCCAACAAAAACCTTAGCAAAAGCCATTTTAGATCTTACACACTCGTGGCCAATCCAACATTTGCAATGTTAACATCTGAGCAACTGAAACAGGTAAACCAATTAAAAACCTGTGATTAATCTCAACAAATCCATTGCTTCTGTATATATTTCAAATGCACTGACCATTTAAAACAGTACGAAGACAACGGATTCTTGGCAATTGAGGGTTTCCTGACTGAAGATGAGGTTAGCCAGTTGAAAGTGGAGTGCCGAAGGTTAGTCGAAGAGGCCCCTGACGAGGAACTGGCCAGGGCAACCTTCAATGCTCAAAATGTTGAAACAACTCAGCAGGTTTAAGGCCACAAAGATAACACATCTAAACAATTCCGAGTTGTCACAATAATAACTTACGTATTCATCATAGTACGACGACGATTACTTCTTAGACAGTGGCGACAAGATACGATACTTCTGCGAAGAAGACGCTGTTGAAAACGGTTTGTAGGCTGCAAGTGATCCCACCCAATTTGACAACGTACAATTCATGCAGTTGATCAATGCAATTGACATCCTCGTAAATTCTATAGGAAAACTGAAAGTAGATAAACATCAGTGTCTTAACAAGATTGGACATGGTTGGTACAAAAATCTCAAATGGCACAGTGCACGTTATAATAATTAGTATAATAATTACAAATGAACGCGTAAATCTCCAGCTTTGCATTGGTTCAATCCAGTTTTCAAGAAAGTTTCATTCAGTCAAAGAGTTAAGGTGAGAAATGTACTCATTATTATACAGCACACAATATTTCAACTTAAATCAGCGCAGACTCTTCGGCGTTAAAACAATACACGATAAAGCATTATAATACTAGGTATTTTATTTTAAATTAACTGGTGTACAGCAACGCAAAACACAATAACTTCATTATTACTGTACGTCACTGAACTTCTGCATCGATCGAATTCGGAATTTCACAGTCAAGACGTACTTGCATCCGATATAAGATACTTGTAATAAATGCAAAAAAAAAATGAAATGAAAACCACACATCGCAACAAAATGGTTTTCGCTTAAAAGCTTTCTCTGCGGCGAATATTCTGTGACGTAGTCTTGTTTCAGAACTTAATTCGTGACCTGGGAATGATAGATCCTGTCATTGTACAAAGCATGTATATTTTCAAGGTATGTACGTAGTCAGTTCGCCGGTTTTCGTCACAGCATTAACGAATTTCATTGCATTTCAGAACCCTTTCATGGGTGGAGAAGGTACGTAGACACCGCACGTAAAATACGTAGCGAAACGGTGGTCCTCGTTGTAACGTGCCTTTCCGATAGTCGGTACGCACCAGGATGGTACGTACCTAAATGGGGAACCGTTAAAATTGGTCGGAATATGGATCCCGTTAGAAGACGCAACCACTGAAAATGGGTGTCTCTTTTTCAAACCTGGATCACACCAAGGTACACTTCAAACTTGGTTTTAAAACAATTCAGAATGTCAAACAAGCCGCGGTATCAATTTGCTTTCCATGTATAAGAACCGTTACACCGACTGGCCACCGTTATCGCAGAAGATGGTCAGAAAAAGATGGTCTTCTCGGCACTGGCCAAGGAACATGATTTGTCTGCTTTTGTGCCGTGTCCGGCCAAGAAAGGCGAGTCATATTACACGTAACCAGAAAATACACACTTCACTACGTTACAATGCTGTTACGCTATCTTACTCGATTTGGCGAATCTGAATGGAAAAATATGTTCCAATTGGATTTTCATCAGGTACGTGTGTCGTCATTCACGGCAAAGTGGTTCACATGAGTGCGAGAAACGTGTCGGCCAAACCACGGCCGGCGTACACGTTTCACGTGTTCGACAATCACCAAGCTACCTACAGCAAGGACAACTGGTGATTATAAAGCCAAACAGTCAAGCTTTTCCCGTAATCTACCTAGAAAAAATGACAAATTATAAAACGACGTGATTTATTTTTGCAGGCTCCAACCGACCGCGCGGCTTCCGTTCCCAAGCTTGAACTCGGTCTCCGACGGCTACTAAAACGTAGAAATGCGAGAACGAAGTAAAACGCATTATTAGTCGGCGACCGATCAAGTCGTTTCGGACAGTGTGTGTAGTATACACCGCGTTAACGTCAATAAAATCGCACTGCATTACCGTATACACGCATATTTTCTTCACATCGTCAAACCGACGGCGTTGTATTTGGCAGGTGAAAAGGATTTTCAGTTTGTGAAACTCGGGGGGTGTCGCATCACCTACGTCTGCTTCTGGATGGTGCCGGCCGGTAGTACGGCCTTCTTCTGTACCGGTTCCTCTGCTGCGTCGGTTGAGCACGTGGATGCGTGATCGCGATCGGAAGTTCTGGCCTATCGATGTTATCACTGTCTTTGTTCTCTTCCATCGCTTTCAGTTTCGCTTCGATGGCTCGGATCTTTGCGGAAATACTGCCCCCAAAAAAATCGTATTCTAACGTCAAATATAACCACACTTCCTGAACAGTTATTCGCATCCATGACGAACGTAAATTTATAGTGACCAACTTTTTTTGTACATTGAATCACCTTTCATCGGATTTGTCATCTGATTTTGCAGACGGCCCTAAAGAGTTGGCTGGCTTCAATCCTTCATCGTCCAACTGAAAATATAAACATAGATATGATACAATGATATAATAGAAGGGTTAACACATTTTAGCACCGGAAACCTTTGATTGTAGGTATGCCCACTTGACAGAGAGCTTTTTCGATAATGCCAGTTTTCCATCCAGTTCTCTGAGAGCATTTTCTGCTTCTTCTTTCGTTTCAAACGTTACAAAACAGTAACCTTTCGGTTGACCTTGTAATGGTCCTGTTTTGTGGAATAGAAAATCAAATTTCGTCACCTTTCCGTGTTTCTGCAACACTTTTACAAGATGGTATCTGCAGAAAAAACAAAATAGGACAAATTAAAGACGCGCACGCAATATTCTTGCGAGCCAACAAATTGCGCGCAATACAGTGTGACGTCACAGGTAGAGATAACACAGGGCGGGAAGAAAGAAAATGGCGCGCAAGCTATTACAACACAAGGGAGTTTCGAAATTATGATCGCTCATTGCACGAAACTAAAATCGATAAATGTCATACTTACTCGGTTATTCTGCTATCAAGGTTTCCAATCCACAATCTACTCTCCTGAGGGTTACTAGAATTAGTCGGAATTGGCGGCAAAGATTTCTTGTCTTCCTATTTCAAACAATTATGGCAGTTAGGCACGATTTTTAAACATCAGTAACTTTATTGCGAGGGACCGAGTTGCGCACAATACTTCAACGTTACAACTCGCATACAATTGCACGCAATGCTAATGCCGCGCAACACAATTTCGACAGTCGTTTCCCGAAACGTAAATGTCAAATTATACGCGCTACTTACAAAAGTACTAAGATGACTGATGGCCACGTTGCTACCACTTGCTTCTTGAACTAGATCGGCCATTTTGCGAAATAATTCAGCGCGGCATATTTAAGGCGATCGTAACTAATATATCTTCCAGTATTCAAAACACTGTCAACGGCGGATGCCGTGAAAGTGAATACCGCTGTTGCCAAGCATCGCCGATTCCTATGCAATGTTGTTGCATACAATATATTGCGCTCGCAACATTTGATTACGTCATCGTGGTTTGACTACAAATGCTCTGCAATATGTTGCACACAATCGCTTCCCTGCTCAACAAAGGTTGCTAAAGACGGATTTATCAGTGGAAATTTCCTATAATTCAAATAATGTACCCCAGCTATTGAGGCTATTATTACACCAGTTTGCAAGGACCGTAAGAATAGCAATATTTTTGACGAATTTTTTTACAGTTTTATAATTTTAATGGGGGAATCCCGGAAAATCCTGAAAACGAGCGCCGTTACTTAGTGACGGCATGACGCCGCTGGTGCGACGCCGTGACCATGTGACGCACATGTTAAAGTATTGGCATCACATTGTACAGATTCAAAATGTTCAAGATTTTATCCTGTCGCCTTCTTCAAAGCTCTTTGAGAGTGTTCAAATGTAACAAAGATTTCGTTTTCTACCAAATTTATCCAATTTTGAACAGGGATTCACTTCAGCAATTTCGAATATGCGAAAGCCAAACTCGAAAATACGCCAATAAAGCCCCATCGAAAAAGGATTCAAAAAGTTTGAAAATTAATTAGCATAGAAATGTGAATTATTTTATATGCAAATAACATTTTCCTACTCAGGTAAAAAAGGTGGATTGAAGCCTAAAGTTCAGCTTACTGATGAAGAAATGTTACAAGTTATCAATGTAAACGCTTACAGGAACCTCCAAGAAAAACTGATAGAGAAATTGAAGACTGATTTTGCTAAGCATTTGAATTTAAGAACTCAGTGTATGCAGTTTTGAATATTATCGATTATAATTCTAGAGTGGGGTTTTGCTTTTAAAAATGCAATTGCGTGGTTTAGCAAATATTGATGTTCTCACCATTGAATACGAAGGGGAAAATTATCCCTTAAACGAACTTGCACAAGTTGCAAAGAAAAACCCACAACTTCTTGTTGTAAATATGACAAGTTTTCCTCAGGTAAAATGGTTATCCAAAACCACATTTTAGCAATTTCAAACGCTGTATTGAATTGCATTCTTAAATAGGCAATTGCGGCTGTTTTGGATGCAATCAGCAAATCAGGGTTGAATTTGAATCCTCAACAGGATGGTACTACAATTTACATCCCTATACCATTGTAAGAACCTCATTTAGGTTTCATCCACAAATTTTAAGATGTAAATTTAACCGCGACTTCTTAAGGATAACGAAAGAACACCGCGAAAATTTAGTGAAAAGTTCTTCAGTAATGTTGAACAAGACGAAGGAATCTATTCGGGATTTACAGAACAGATTCGTGAAAGATGCAAAGAAGAAGACTGACATTTCTTCCGACTTACTGTTTAATGTTCAGCAGCAGGTCCACATTTTTCTTGCAGTTATTAATGAAAATCTCCTGTTGAATTATTGATAGTTGAAATCATGTACTTGTATATATCTTCCAGATCATGTCGATTGCTGAAGGATTTATTGCCGAAGCTGAAAAATTAACGCAAGTTAAGCAGACAGAATTGCGTGGCATCAATTTGTAATATCGTTATTTACAAGTGTAATTATGGACAATAAAAAATAGAACTTCAACAAATTTCCCAACCAGTTTAATGATCGTTAACCTTTCAACTTAGCGACACGATCGACATCGCTGACACGATTCCAAGCAACTCAAAATTTACACAAAATAATATACAAATAAAATGGTTTAGAAAAAAAAAAACGTACAAACCATTTAAGATATCTTTTTTTACATAGAAGTTATATACAAAATAGACGAACTTATCGAAGTGTTGCAGCATGGCGTTCAAAATAAAAGCCAAGGGAAAGTTTAAAGCGATTATTACCTCTGCATGGATGGATAAGATTTTCTTCAGATCTATAAAAGCACTGAAGGAGTCTCAAAAACTTGGATGGTCCCTGGGAATGGGTCTTCCTTTCCTTTTTGTGAGTTTTTGATATGCAACTGTACTCGGTTTCTCGTAGGAAATATCACATATCGTAAGTAAAAATTGTATAACCCGCACATTGAAGGTTAAACGAGGGTATTAACGTGTTATAGGATTTCCTTGCTTGTGATTTTGTATCACATTAACCTGGTCTGTAATTATACAGACATTGATATCCTTTTCTTAGCTTTGGGTTGCTTGGTCTTCCTCACGCCCGGCGTGTCGTCGTGTTTCCTCAAACGAAGTATGAAGTTGAGGTCGTGTGCCGTGCTCATGGCGTAGTAAACGTTTGCGTTGTTTGGGAAAACCATTTCTGGAAAACAATGGGATATTTAAATTAGTCTTGGTGGTACACACATACACGTGCAGAGTAAATTACCCAACATTTTACCTCCGTCAGGCAGAATCTGCGCCAGGCAGTAATCGTCCGGATCACCTTCGATGTTATGTTTCATCATTGCGTTTCGTATCACTGTAGGAGTGCGTTCGTTGTTTGCCAACTGAAAACAAAAATAACGACATCTCAATAAGACTACCATCAATAAGCCTTCGTATAATTAACTAACAAACCTGAAATTTCCAAACATCACAGTTTTATCTCTTCAATAACAAATGTGTTTTTGGAAAATACGAGTTGTCTTTAGTATAGTAGGTATAAATTTTGTTCCTTGGAAGATAATTAAAGGTTGCCTGACATGGCAATTTTCGACATTTTTAATATTTATGAAATTTGAAGGAAATATATTCCACATAATGTGGAACCTTCCTGCAAATTTTCAGATTTTTCTGTGTAGCCATTTTCAAACTGTGGGCAGTTGAATCTGCTACAGTGGAGTGAGTTAGCAGGTGTAGATAGGGAGATGCACCTGCTAAGTGTCAAATTTCTACATGTATGGGTGCCATCCGTAGCAGTAACAGACCTGAATAATCGTGAGGGAAAATGGCGGATCATGCACCTGTGCTATGGAAATGCCCCAGGTGGATATTACATCCAGAAACTAGTTTGAGCAAGTAGGCTTTCCATACTTGGAGTCAACGTCATTGAGTGACGTCATCAACTCAACTGCGCATGTGCAAACATTTCACTCTTTAACTCCAATTTGTCCAAGTATCTCGTAAAGTAATTTTATGAAAAAAAAAATCCAAAAAGTAGTTTCCTTATTTTGTGGCGATTGTTCTACAGTGCCATTTTCAGGGTATGTTACAAAACCTGGTCAGGTCACCTTTAAGTTATAATTTCACTAATATTTGTGAAGGTAACTGCATAAAAAATGACAAATTACGGTTTGTATGAGCGGCATGTCATGAACGCGATCCACGAAGTTCGTTTGTGTCCATTGAAATGATATTGTAGAGAAATACTGTCCTTTAAAACAAGTTGCATCATTATATTTGGTAGTGAAATTACCATTATGCTCTTGTAAAGTATGACTCCTTCGGTCTCCGTTTGCCCGTTATTGTGCACGCTGACTCTTATTATGTAGAAGTCTGGCGTTTGATACGGCGACGGCGGCACGACTTGCGCCACGCTGGCCGATGTAGCGGACGACAAGGACGCGTCGAGAGACGGCAACGAGGAACTCGAAGAAGAAGTGGACATCTTTCCGCATCAAACAACAAATAAGCATCTCATTGTTTCTACGCCTCTCGGTCAGTACAAAAAAATACCTTACCTTCCTTTCTAGGGAAGACGAATCGTTCGGCGAACTGGGAATACTGATAGTATCGCTGACCTGGTCGTAAAACTGGCTACTTGAAGACGAAGAAGTGGACGCGATCGAATCGGATTTCTTGTGACCAAACCTTTTTGTGATTAACAAAAATATAAAAAAAAACACACCAAAATTAGCATTCTACTTTCCTGGAAATGGTGCGCAAATATGGTTTTCAAAAGTTACCCCAATTTATGACAGGCTCTTTTATCCTTTGATACGCTGCCGGAACCGTTCGGCTCGATGTGACAAGACATGTCATAGCTGTGGAAGCGAAATGAGATTATTAAGACGGTTTATTTGGTGCGAATTCACAGTGCAGGGTGAAGAATAAGGACGGAATGTGCTGTACCTTTCTTTGTCATCGAGTATTGGTAAACTGTTGAACCAGATTTGGAAATTAGCATCGGGTGTGATTTGGTAGCTGTTTGCGGCAGATTGGAGCAACTTAATCTGCGCGATAACCTCGAACTCTTTCCTCTTCTTGTCGAAATTAATGAGACCGTCGGAACAAGTGTCAGGGATGGCCGTGTCTATCATTGTCAAGTCGGTCAGAAATGTACCCAGGTACGGCACTGTGCCTTGTATCGTGGACTAAAAATGAAAAAAATTCACATTTAATTCTAATCCGCCAACAATTCCTTTCTAATTTCCATTACAATCAACATTCTTATCACTTCCATCACACTTTGTTACCCGGTTTCAAACCATCAAATTCACTCGTGCAATATTTTCAAACTTCCTTTCCGAATACAGAAGATTTTCTCTTTACAAAGTTTTAGATAGTTATGTACTCAGTACTAGTGGGCAATGCAGGTATTGAATATCAATTTTCAATGGAAACTGTCACATGTCAGGTCAAGAAAACCTTCTGTAAATCATCAGCAAGACGAGTGTGTTATTTACTTTCATAATTAGAATCGGGACTATATAGAAGATAAATGCTTTTCACAAATGGCTTAAAATAGGAAAAACGGACTTAAATGAACATACAAACAACGTTTGCCGTGACAATTTCCGTTGCGAAAATGGCAGGAACAAACACGGGAGCGAGTAAACGGCCAAAGGGCCCAAAAGAGTTGCTATAAATAGCGATGGAGTTTTGACATTTATTATTTCTTTTGTTTACTGTCCCACAAAGGTTATTTAGCCAATTTGCGGTCTACTACTTTAATATCTGATTTTCCAATTTGCTTCACATCAAAACTCGTGAAACTAAGATGTAAATTGCGACGACATTGACACTATCAAACGGGTGTTGGATAAAATACCTGTCCGTTGCATTGCTGCTTTTGGATGCACTTCATGAGATGCCTATCGTTCTCGCCGACCATCTCAGCCACTTTGGCCGTGCCTTCCTTCATCAGCAACTCGCGACATGCCATCTGGTTGTTGTCTTCCGAGAAAATCCTCGCCATCTCTTCGAAAAGCTCCACCTTTTCCCTGTAAGAAAAAAAATGGTAAACCCCCACTTCCTCCGGTCTTGCAATTCATCTTTTGACCAAACACACACCTTGCCATCGACAACCACGTCTTCTTCAACCTGTAGATTGGATTTGATTGCAAACCACACACGATGGCTTTGAGAGACGAGAAGTTCTTCAACATCCTCAGCATCTGATTGCAAAATAAATACCAATTCGAATACACGTTTCGCAAACTTCCTCGATACCGTTCCGGAATCGTCTACTTTACCTGAGCTATGTCAACCCACTTTGAGATTATCTTGGCGCGCTGAGCCGGTTTCAACTCCGAATCGGACAGCACGGTCGATATGACTCGGAAGGACACGGCGTTGAACTGCTCGATGGTTGCCACGACTGAACTCGCTTCGCTGTTCCGAGTCCGTTCCCTTCTCGCCCAGACGGCCCCCAAACAGTGATGCGGCCGCAATTGTTTAAATAAATTCTACACACCGGGAATAAATAAAGGAAAATGATATCCCCGGTACTTATACGTTCAACTTTATCGCTAAAGATTTCAAAAAAACCTACAGCGTCTATACACGTAAGTTGTTGAGCGAACTGGTCCGTCGGGTAATCCACGAAATTATAAGAAGGTATCGTGCCGCTTTCTCCGTTCACCGGTAGATTCTTGAAAACCTTATTGGCAGTGGAATTTAAACTTCCCAGATCTAATCATATTGAAAATACAAAACCATGTAATCAGTTAATTAACAATGAAATAAATTTCAAATTGAATATCGAAGTGTTATTACCTTTTAATCCATCCTCCTTGTGAAATTTCTCAAACTTATGTCGTATCCTAAGTTCTAACTCGTTATCTGGCAGGTTTTCCACAGCAAACTCTAATAACTTATTCAACGTGCTGTAGTTGGGAGGAACTCGGAAGTCATCCGGGTACGTGTCCAACCACACTGTTAATACTAAGCGGATAGTTCTGGAAAACCACATAATTTCGCATATTAAAGCACAACTTCACAGATATCAATGAAACAATTTAAATACTTATCATCTTTTAAACTATAAAGATAAAATAATTTGTATGCTACTCTCAAAAGAGGAACCTTTGAATTAACATACTTCCTGAGCAAATCCTGTGAATTTTCCCGGACACCGTTAAGAGTTCCTATTTGCCGGTACCTGAGAGTTTAAAAAGTTGAAAAAAAAAAACAAACGGGTGAATTAGTTTCACGAATTTAGTTTATTGTAACTGGAACGGGAACAGGATTGTCGGTTATACCTGTCGAGTAACTGATCGAGAACCTGCTCCGTCGTTGTGAAAGTACGGTAAGTCGCGAGGAACACGTTGACGTAAGTAGAGTCCAGCTCTCCGTTTTCGGTGGACATGCATTCCACAAATCTTTCTAAAGTTCCGGCTTTCATCATCCTCACTCGTACCGTTTCCCATTCCAAGTGCGCGATCTCGTCTTC
>WWPM01021681.1:0-29755 GCA_023279145.1 Glomeris maerens
CTGAACACTGGGACTGTCTGTAGGAATAGCAGTGGGACTACGTAAATACGTACTCGGTTGGTATGGCCTAAAGCAGCGTTTCACAAGCTTATTTTCCCACGGGCCACTTTAAAATGTTGAATGTTATTCAGGAACTCGAAATATATATTCTTGTTTATGGTTATTTTGTGATATATACGAGGGGGTACCCAAAAGTAAGTAGACTGATTTCTTTGTGATCAGAGTTTTTGCAGTTCCGCGTTCTGCCGCTAGGAGAATGTAGTGTAACTTCATACCACTCGGTACACAAGTTTCGTCCCAAAAAAATATTTCGTTCATTTTGTGTTAATTTTTTAGTGAGAACTGTTTTGAATGCTCATACACACCGAAGTTTGCGCGTCAATTTTGATTAAAAAATGAGCCCTTTTGCCAAACCCCCCCAATTCACCCGACATTGACCCTTCAACTTGTTTTAATTCCCTGAATAAAAAGGGACGTGAAAGGAAAATGTTTTGGCGACGTTATTGAGGTGAAGAAAAAAACGACGAACGCACAAAACAGTTCTCACTAAAAAGTTAACACCAAATGAACGAAATATTTTTTGGGACGAAACTTGGATTACCGAATATTATGAAGTTACTCTACACTCTCCTAACGGCAGAAGGCGGAACTGCAATAATTCTGACCAAAACAAAATCAGTCTACTTACTTTTGGGTACCCCTACGTACGTACAGTATCTATGCAACTTCTTTATTTTAGAAATTTGTTAAAACAGTAATAAAACGGAAGAATTTACAATTTTTAAGAATGTTTATTTACAAATTATCAACAATTTTGGAGCAAAAAAGTGAATGCTTGCCAAAACAAATTTAGTTATAGATGGATAACGCTGATTTAATTTTTGTGCAAAAGTCATTGATGTCTGGTTTAATTGCAGATAACTAGATTCTCATATATGTATCTGATTTTGCATTTACTCTGTTGGGATCGGTATTTTGTTTTAGTCAAAACAACATATAAAATGCAGACTCACAGATGTGTGACTGGAAAAAGGGGAATGTTAACCTCATACGTATAAGGTTGGATATTCATATCCGAAAGCACTCGAAAAATTAACACGCAGTAGCTGCTTAAACGATTATTGCAATATGGAATCTGAAACCATGTCTGCAAACTTTTCGTAATCCGTTCCATTATAATTGTTAAAAATATGCAGTTGCAGAGAATAGTTCTGGGACCCCTTGAAAGGCAGTTTTAGAAACAGTATACTCGATGCATTCAAATAAACATTGTAATATTTAATTCTTTACGATAAAACACATTCATGCCTGAATTCTAAAGTGAACCGTTTCATAATTGAATCACTAATTACCTTCATAGAAACGTTGCTTAATCGATTTGAACATCTTATCAAACTGTTGGTAAGAGTATTCAAGTTACAGAATATGTCCAGACTTCATGTTAACCCTGTATATTGAATGTTTCGGTCCAGACGAATATCCATTGCCAGATAACAATTATTAGCTCTAATGAGCTCCGTGACGTACGTAGGTCATTAATATTTCATGATATTAATTTACAGAAGCATTTTTGAACTATAATGATGCATGCAAATGCTTTAAAATAGAAATGGGTACATTTCAATGATCCTGCTGCTATATTATTCTACCATTTGAAGTCAAATTCCATCAAATGCAGAAAATATTAAGTTACAATTGTTGGGCAAATTCTCTAAATTTTGAAATAATATTACCCATTCAACATGTTCTATCTTGTCTTTTGGCTGGGACTACGCGTTTTTAGTACCTAGTCATACTGATCAGACTTTGGATAACCTGTTGTTCCTTCTCAGTGATTTAAGCTTTTACGCATCAACTTGGGTTCATATTGCAGATACTTTCTGAGTGACTTGCCACTCACTTCAGTCTAATACATTCTACAAACTCCACCGATTGAGATTTTGGTAATATAATTATTACAAATTCCTCAAATGTTCTGAAGTGTTAAATGTAGCATCCAAATGTTAGCCTGAATATCTTTGCAAAAATTGTCTTTAAAATTGCTGTTAAGTTTAACCCCATGCTCGTTGCTATAGACTTTGTGGATTACCTGTGGCGGTAATCTACGCACATCCTGATATTCTGTGGTTAACTCAATAGTACTCTGCGATACCAGTATTTTGAAACTGTGCTGCCTCCGCTCAGCAAACAAAAAAAATCTTTCGGGATTTCAATCAAGAGACATTGTTAGAGATGATCAGCATATGTATTACTATGACAAGTTTATTAAAGTCTCACTGAATGTATTCGATAATAATTGGTAATCATATTGTTTTCAGCAAATTTAAGTTTCGGAAGTTCTGAGATAATAGTCAGTAGAAATTTGTTATAAATCTGATGCTTACAGACATCGGATATATAGATAGAAGAGACTATAATTCCCACTATACTTTCGCGTTGGCTATAATTGATTTCTACCGGAGGGAACATATAGCATGCGAATTTCTACCGAAATCAATGCAGTACAGCATTTTAACAAAAGTCTGTTGATCTTTGATTGAATGGTATATGTTAGTATGAATATTGAAATGTACATTTTGCCTTTCTTAAGTAGGTGAACCGTCTTGTAATTTGAAGGTACCCTGATATTTACCACATTCGTGGAAACTGGTGAGAAATCCGGGCGCCTTAAAAAAAACCGCATGAAATCATTCAGAAATTCAAGCATTTCACAGTCATATTTTGGGCTATTGCTATTTTTGCTGAAGCACCGATCATACCCCCCTCTCCCTCTCTTCCAACAGCCAATCGTGCTGCATCTTGTTTGGCGGCCGCTATTTGTATGCTTGGATGAAAATACTGCAAGTTACAAAGCACATTCATTTTATAAGTTGTATATGTGTAACAGGTTCGTTTACACTGTGATATTTTGGTATGAATTTTGGGATTTGTCTAGGGGAAAAATGGAAATAAATGTTCCAACGGTAGCTTCGGTAATGTAAATATGTACGTATACAATCCTCTTTCTAAAGTGGAAACGTGCATACGCAGATTCGACAAATATAGCCCCTTCCGAATTCCAAGTAAAATATTCTGCGTATCTGGTGAATCAATCGAAACTGATGACGTCAACTCTCTTTGATTTGAAATTGGAGTATACATATAATGTTACATATCTTCGTTCCTCCATAACAGATAGTTCCATATAAAGCAATGACAAAAATAAGCATTGTAATTTTGGTAGACCAAAACTGCTTGAATGACAGCTATATTTCACAAGTGCTGAGGGTGCCTCCCCTCCAATTCGAGGCATGTTTATGTTCCAAAAATGAAATTCTAGAGTGGCAAAGACCTCTGTATTCCCGTGTGTATACACAATAACGGCGAAAATGATCACAAAAACGATTAGCCATTAAATTAGCAAATTAAACTGAAGGCATCTTCCCTGAAGAACCTTATGTGCATAATGGGGAAATAAACAGTTTGCGCGAATATAGGTTTATCGTCCATGGCTGTTCAACGTCGCATGAAGTAGCAACATCCTTTTCACAACTCTATTAGTTTACTTGCTAATTATAAATACAGTACATGCAGTAAAATCAAATCTATATGGACATATAATAATAAGTTACAGAGGAATCATTTAAAATGATTAAAATATGAGATTTTGAAAATAATGAATTTGATAAATCCTTACATTGTCAAATTTCTTGCACTAATGAATGAGAACATCACTGTCAATTAAATCATCTCCATTGCAAAATGAGCTTTTTTTACCTTTTATTATACAATAAAATGCTTCTAATATGTTATGCAAGGCTACAGTTTAATAGGATGGTCTACTACTATCCTTATGTAATAAGCATGTCCCATAAGTCTGAAATATTGAGAAAATTATGATTTGCTATTTTCAGTTTGTTTTTATTGCAAATTGGTATAATATAAACGATGAGGTTGAGCAAAAGGTAATGTATCCAGATAGTTTTGAAGTGTGATAGGAATCTGCGATATGTAAAAGTGGCTGATGAATTCCAGCACATTCTGTAATTTTTTTCCACTGACCACACTTATGGCACACACCCTGTATAATAATCATTGCCCTTCCTTCTGCTTTAAAAAGCTGATGTTCTCTTGATTGCAACTTCTAAATTCATCTTATATGCGTGTTTTCACATCTTCGATTAATCAATAATTTTGTACGTGTGTGGAGGACTACACATTGAAGTTGAACCGGATCATATATCGTCCCTGCCCTATTGTGCACAGTGAAATTAGAGCACACTATAGTTATGTGCGATTGAGCCAATGCATTGTACTAGGCATGTGCATCCACCGATATTGTATCCTAGTTGTGTAGTGTAGTTTTACTCAATCGTTCAAGTGAATGTTGTTCACAAATTTATCACGACAGACTGGAACATCCAACGTTCATTAGAGGGGTGCGCAGAACTATATTAAGGTGTGTGATATCACTCCATTATAGTACTTCATTTTGTGATAAGACCAGCAAAAATATTTTTGGAGTTCATGTGTAAATTAAGCATTGTGACACAACGAAAATCAAGGCATAAACTAAGTTAAACAATAAATCAGACGGACTATAGAGTAATAATATTTACAGCATTGAGTGGGCGCTCCTGCCATTCACAGGCAACTTTCTTAGGCCAATTCCCAAATCATTCATATACATACGTATGGTTCGAAGTGTACAACTAGCATCACACCTCGGGACATATGTATGAGCGATTCTAAATGCGATTTTCGCAACAATCTGGCAATTTCGATGCTAATTTGAGTAATCGAGGTCACCATTACACCCAGCATTAAGGTGCATAGGTGACAATAAGCTTCTTCAGAATGAGGAAACTGGAGAAAATGAGCAGTTCTCCCTTTGCTGTGTAACTAAATGTCAGCACTTCGCGCAGGAATTGAGAGGAAGCATTGTGAAAGTAAGCACTCTGCGTGCACAATAATATTGCAGCTGGCACTTGCTGACACTCCACAGTCAGTCAATCAAAGAGGTTTTCTACAGTGACGTTCAATAATGCCATATGAGTTCGCGCACGTGATTCAGTTGGCAGCATGGGAAGCAAAACTGATGCTGCTGCTAAGAATGCTGTTTATGCATTTATTATCGCCATTTATGTAGCTGTGTGCGGGAATTGCTTAAAATGGAACAATGCAGTGATGTCTGTCACACAGTTTGCTGTAGTAAACGGTTACTTATTTTACACAGATGCTTATAGCCTACATATCGTGTGTCTAAGTTAATTACATTCCCCAAAAAATAAGGCAAACGTGTGTTGTACCAACTTGGGCACTGAGTACCACTGTTGGCAATTTTTTTTTTATGACGTTGGAAATAATGTTTGAATGGTGTGCCACTTTAGTTCACGAATTAAGTAAGTTGTTAAAGATCTACCACATCTGCACTTTGCACCTGCAAAATATTCTTTGCTCATCACAATTTAACACATAACTATATTTTTTCATTATCGTTTATAATTAATTATTGATTGTTACATTTGATATGTGAAATAAGCGGTTTAGTTACGTTAAAACAACCAATATTGCACACAGCCAGATTACATTTTGTTCGATTTTGGAATATCGTTGCAGCAAAAGTCGATTTAATCTTAATTTCTTATTCAGTAAAAAATATAAGTTATCAGTTATGTATATTTTCACTTGAACACTTTAAATGTTTTTATAATAAGTAATATTATTGTTTTAGTTCCTTATACCTCGACTCTCAATAGTATGCGAAAATAGCCGAGGAATACAGTATGCATATTAGTTGTCTCAGTGCTCATCAAATAACACGTGGCCTTGTAGCAAGGTTATTTATTGTATTCCTGTCATATAACCTTTAGCATTAGGCCACTGTTTCCAATTAGAATGTTATAGGTCGAGTAGCTATAGGTCTACTATGAGATACAGTAGTACATATTGCAATTTACACGCGCTGCTGTGCATGAAAGCTACATGTACGCGGTCGAGGCGTGGTTCCCATTTTCTACACTTATTATTATTTTTTATAGGTTACTGTGCTCCTGTAACATTTTCAAAGATTCATTTGTTGCACGTGTGACCATTCTTCGCAATACTTTTGTGAACTGTGCCAACTTATTTGCTTATTTTTGCATATCCTAATGATGGCATGCAAAATTTG
Source organism: Glomeris maerens (assembly GCA_023279145.1). Taxonomy (NCBI): domain Eukaryota; kingdom Metazoa; phylum Arthropoda; class Diplopoda; order Glomerida; family Glomeridae; genus Glomeris; species Glomeris maerens. Next base: position 6,152 of record WWPM01021681.1, read on the forward strand.
AACCGAAATAAAACAAGAAAATGTGATAGCAAAGCAAAACAGGTTTAACAGAACATACAAGAATTTAAAAAAAACTGCCATGCTAAATCTGAGTGCCAAAAAGATTGTAAATTTCCAATGTGTTACACTTGACTGCTTGTTATTGAATGAGAATGTTTTGTAGGTAGTCATTTTTCTTAGGACGTTTTACCGGCTAATTATCTTCTGTTTTAAGTCGTTAATTTTAGTAGCTCACTCCGTCTTTGAGATATCGCCTAATTAGGAAATGTCCAGTTGGGTAACGTGGAGTGAACCTACAAAGTGGAAACATAGGTCTATTGATACGATACCAATGGGAAATTCCCTAAAAATTCATCCACTACACCATTTAAGACGAGTTCCGGGCATCGATTGCCTAGTCATGCAATGTGCCAGTATATCAGTGGTCATAATTCTGTTCCATTGTAGCAACAGGGCGTGCGTGGGTTTTCTTTTTATTTAGCGTTAGCATTGCTTTACTTTAAAAGCAGTTTTATGCTCTATTTTGAACTTGGCAGTTCAGTAAAATTAAGTTCTGCACAAATAGCGGTGTAATTATGCGTTACAAAAAGAGTCAAGGCGATTTCGAGTAGAAGTCGTACGTACTAGTCTTTCCAAAAGGGTATTGCAGTTTATGCAACTAAAAAAAAAGATCAGTTCTCGGCATCACAATAGATTTTTTATCTTCAAATCACGGACATATCGTTTTACTATATCAATGTAATGTTGTTAGTCTGGTCAATTTCAAATATGGCCACTATGTATCACCAATTAGAGTGGGTATCACACTCCCCTTTGGGACCTTTAATAGATGATACAGTCAATGTGCTGTACACCTTTTGTTGTAAATCGTTTTGTCTGTACCACCCATTTTGACAGGGTGTTGTGTAATAGGGCTTTTGCACTACGCATCGTCATGATGTCATTGATGACACCACATTTAGCTTCTCAAGTATAGTCTCCATCTTGGAGGCATCGTATTGTTGAGGCAAGCATGTCATTTTGTAATTATTGGATGCTCAAACCGTTAAATCCGAGAAAAACCTGCTGTTGCAAATCAACCATATTGAAGTAAATTGTGAGAAATTCTTAAGAGATTTTTTAAAATGTTGAAACGTTTTCTTAAATTTAGCCAAGTTTTATTTAATCGTTCCTAAATTACAACCAGTTTTTTATAAATTCTAAATTTTGCAAGATTTTCCTTAAATAATTTTTTTAAATATTGTTAACTTTTCCTAGTTTGCATGCTAAGTTCACTCAAATCAAAAGTAATACTATGATAAAAGTTCTAAGTTAGACTTATCTTTTCACATGTTAAATCTTTCTTTCATTTGTTAGATCACCTCCAGCACCCATCCAAACAAAAACTTTTAATAAACATTTGAAGATTTTTCTTAATATGGGCTCTCATTTCGAAGTATGTGTGTAATTTAATCCATCTCAAGCGATGTACCAAAAATGTAGAAATCTCAATCAAAACAATTGATGACAGATCATTGCTATCAAATATGAGATCACGTTTTCGACAATGTGTAAGGAGCAATGCCTTTAATCTCTTTAAATTTCGTCTGATATCGTCATTTCGCATCATTTGGGAATTGCCCATAGTAACTTAGTAACCAGACATGACCTTGCTGACAGATATGGTCCAAGACGGCTGCTTTCAAGTTTGTCTTATTTACTACTTAATTGCTGTTATAATTTCCTGGTTATCTATAGTGAAATAAGTTATAATGTTAATAATATGAACACGTTTTAACGCTGTTCAGCAAAGCGGGATGCCGTCTTCTCATTATGGAATTCTGCAAATTGCAAGTTAAACGCGCTGCTGCATTGTGCCCATCTCAAACTTCCTATATTATTTGGTCAGTAACGTCCATATGCATAATTTTTTGATCACATTATTTTGGAATTTATAATGACCCGATAGATGAACTATATCACTTCTTTCGTATGGATGAGTAATGCAATTTTCCAGGGAGTGGTTGAAATGGGTGGGTCCGTGTTAATGTTAAGAAACCGAATGTTCATGAGACTTTGAGGAGTTAAATGTCATTAAAAGTGCATTTCAAAATTGCATATTTCAGCAAACCTTTCTGCTGTTTGACATCGCATTCTAGCAATCTCCTCTCATCCCTTGTCATACTTTAAAATACCCCTCCCCCGTGGAGTGTGATAACATTTATGAATGGCCCCTAATGCTAGAATATATGTAGAAAACAATCCGAATCCCTCATTGGAACAGAAAATATTTTTAGCTAGCAACTGATAACCTAACTTCCGTTTTGAGCTTCTTTTCTTGAATTATTTTACTAACTCTAATTAGAAAATTACATTGCATGACTTTTGCATATAGAAAATTACTTTTGTTAATTAAAAATTCATTATTTCATGAAGAGTTGAAAATATAATATTCCCCCAGGCTCCATCTTGCTTTATCTTCACCTACAAATTTGTTGGCTCTCTACATGAATAAAATTTTATCTACTGATCCAACGTTATTAGCTAACAAATTTATCTGAGAAAATAGGTGCCGGCAAGCATATGGGCACAAGAGGTATACATGTGATGCTGAATACCCCAAAGCAACAACAGGTTTTCCCAGGTCTGAGCAGCATGACACATTCACACACTCAAGCTTCTTATGCTGAGAAACACTTCGACCTAGCCAAATGAAACTTACTATATACAGTAATTTAACTCCAACAATAATGTTAAAAATATCGACAGTGGCCATCATTTTATTTATATGATGAACGCTTCAGGCGGCGTTACAGAACTTAAAAACAAAGTTAAAGATGCGAAAATAACCGATTCCAACTATTTTCGGAAAACCACAAGAATTCGAAATTCGGAATGAAATTGGAATCTAAGGAAGGAAAAATTAAATTGTTTAATTCAGGCATTCGGTTTCGTTTAGGTCAACGCCTTGAATAGACCTCATGGGATTATGGTTTTGGTTGTTATGTATGTACAATATTTTCCAAATTTTACACCCCATTGCAAGATTTCTTCAAAAGTAATTTATATAAAAATCTGTGTAATTTAAATGTGGGACATTGTAATGCGCTACCAGGGAATAAAGCCGATCTTGAATCCCCACTTCATGGTGTAAAACCAGGTCTGGTCCATATAAAGATTAAGTATGATGTAACTGCATTCTTTGGCAGCACTGTAATGCAATACGGAATCAACATACCCTGTATATTTTCAAATTTTCAGTACGTATTTCAATCCACTGTGCGATTTTAACTTTTATTTTAACATTATAGTTAGGTTATTTATGGCATAGAACATTTAGTACTTTCGTGTGTAATATGACAGCCAATCAATCATGTACTACATATTTGAACACATCGACCTTGTTGTGTACTTGATAAACCCATTGATCTTGTCAGAATTGACAATTCTACGATTATGTATATGCACGATTAAGTATGATTGATGATTTCGGACAGTTAGTGAGTGTATGGACACTTTATTATACAGCGTGGTCATAAAGTATTGCCTGTTGGACTATAACTTTAAAATGAAGCCAGATAATGAGATTAACGTAAAGAGGTGAAGTGATCAGAAGGCTAGGGCGCCTCCGGTACACTAACCGCATGTGACCTTCAAAAACAACTTCAAGGTCATCGCAATCTTATCTTGCGAACTAAAAGAGTTAGAATAGTATTGTCAATTGGAAAGTTGTAGAGAAATGTTGAGAGGAACTGCATCAATGTTTATGCAGGACTGTAAGAACAGAAGCGTGGCAGCACCCCAGGTCATTTTCAATTACCCTTGTTGATTGGTGTGAATTAGCAGCCACACTAGCCAAGATGAGAGTGCTGCTTTCAGTGTTGGTTATTGTCTGTGGTCTGCCAGAGTGAGGTGAGTCAGCCACCGATCCACACTTCTCCCAATGTGTTATGAGCCTGCAGATGGTAGAGGCTGCTGGGGTCCAACACAGGGAGTACATGTTGCGGTACATGTTTACCGCAGCTTCGGCATTTCTATTGCTGGCACCATAGCAGTATACCATATCTCTTCGTTCACCAATGGGAAAGTGAGGAGGCATGACAAGCACAGATTGTCAGTACATTCAGTGTGGCGGGTTGTCTGATAATTTATGTGCATAGAAGTGCTACATGTGGCCCTTTTATACCACATGCTAATTTACATACCACAGGAAAACCTATGCTTGCCATGATTGTACAGCAGCAATAGCAACAGACTGCAGTGGAATTATGAGGGATCAAAGTGGGCTTGCACAATCACCGGGTTTCCCTGCAGGACTCACACCGGGCCTCACAACTTCGACCTTTACACTCATGCAGTTCCTCTCAACATTTCTGTGACCAGTTTTTAGCACTAATTAGGGGGTGCTCTACAACTTTCCAATTGACAGTACTATCCTAACTCTTTCAGTTTGCGAGATACGATTGTGATGACCTTGAAGTTATTTTTGAAGGACACATGCGGCTAGTGTACCGGAAGCGCCCTAGCCTCCTGATCACTTCACCTCTTAACGTTAATCTCGTCATGTGGCTTCATTTTAAAGTTATAGTCAAACAGGCAATATTTATGACCATGCTGTATAGGGTGGAAGGGAAGTATAGATACAAGGCTGTAACTTCAATGCCGTTACCGAAATGAGAATACATGCCGTATTAAATTTGTGTCATACGTGTTCCAAATAATTTTAGAATTCTGAAATGTATAAGATTGAACGAAATTAGATTGCAAAGCTTAACTTTGTTATTTAGAAACCTGAACGCACAGGAATGTTTGTAGGAATAGCAATGGGACAGCAGTCAGCTTACGTCTAACACAGTGAACATGTTATTCAATTGGCTGATGACTATTGTTCAGAGTTTTCAGCACGTATGTACTCGTAAATACTGACATTGCAGCATGACACAATGTCTTATTTGTGATTTCACTGCATTGTCCCATTGCTGCTCCGACAGGTATTCTGTGTGCCTTCAAATTTGGAATCGAATCTCGATATAACGAACGCCACAGGGAAGGGATATTCGTTCGTTATATCGAGCGTTCGTTGTGCAGATGTGTCTGTACATTTTTTTCACTTCTAGGCGGCTTCTACTGAACACCAGAAGTATAATTCTAGACATCTGCATTTTTATTTTGATCAAAGTAACACCACGCAATAGTGTAATTTTCAAGTTAATTTGACTGTGGGCAATTTCAACACGGTCATTTTGCCGCAGTGCATTTTAACCTACGATATCGAATTGCCGTTCGTTATAAACAGAGTCATTTGTAATGTTGAATGGTGAATGTACTAACCGGACCATTCGTTATTTCGAGCGGTTCGTTATATCGAGATTCGACTTAATACATTTGAACATTGCAATAACTACTTTTCATTGCAGCCATCCCTGCCAAGTTGCAAAATTTATGACCTACAATCAATTTGAACACACCCGTAAACGTGTGACAAGTGTTATTTAAGTTCCAAATTGACGCACGTATTCATATTTCCCTTTCATCCTGATTATAATTCTAATTTGGAATTAAATTCAACAATTCTGCGCGATTATTCACTGTACTAAACAAAAGCCTATATAATAAATTTACAACTAGCACTTCGTAAATCCATTTTCAAACCTAGAACGAGTTTAAACAGTTTATTGTGGCATCTTTTGTTGATTCAAACACAAGTGGTTGCAGTTGCATCCTGTGGTATGGCTATCCAATTGTTGAGTATCCGTGGTCTAAACAACTGGCTGAAAGTGTGCCGGAACTGGCGGCTCATTACACAGTACAGTATAAAGTTAATGGCACTGTTTATTAGAGCCAAAAAATCCATCGCTTCACTCAAATTATTGTAGCAGTTTTTGAAGAAGTCCTCACCCAATACCCCACTGAGCAGGCCCAAGATACCCTGAGGGAACTCCGTAATTAGAAATAGGACTAAAACTGCCAACAACATTCGGGTTGTGCGGTCACAAGAACGGTCACCACTGTTGCTGCTACATGTTGTGGGGGTTGGTGCCCCACCACTGAAACATATGGGGTCCTTGGGATTAACATTTGTAGACTGCGCCGCCGAAGCACATCTGCTCCTCAGCTCCCGCTTGCGTCTGTTGGCCCTGTACAAGGCATTGATGAGACACACACTTAAAATAGTAAGGGCCACACAAGGAACGAGCTTAACAAGTACACTGTACAACCAGAAGTTGAGCTTCAGCAAAAATTGATTGTTCTCCATCGACATGTTACTGAGTCCAATCTGCCACAATGTAACGTTCTCATTTTGGTAGAGTTCTACTTTGGTTTGGATCTCGAAGGCAAAGTACATTGGCATGCAAAATACTGGCGTAAATAGGTAACAGCTAATAATGGCAACAACAGCTCTGGATTTGTTGCACCACTGACGGTTATTTTGTGGGAAGTTGACTGCTATGAAACGCCACATGGCCAATGTCAATGTCAATCCAATACTGATCGTGTGTAGCACTACAGAGAAGTGCGCATGGAACAGTGTGAACCTGGCCCAACCGTGGGCGTACCTCTCTGGATTAGGAAGATCTGTACGGATGTAAGTGTGGAAGGCGAATGGTATGTATTCTAACATGACCAACATGTCTGTGACAGCCAACCCTGTCAGGATAGTATTTGTAGCGGATAGCATGTCCCGGCGTGTCAGCACGATTATGTTCAGAATATTTGTGATCACTCCAAACAGGCACACGATGAGACTGATCACACCATGTGCGTACTCCATCCGCTTCCTTGCCGCCTCCCATGGGAGGCCGCAGTACTTATTGGCATTGCCATCAGCAAATGGGTCGGCAGTGACGTGATCTGACAGGTGGCCGTCGAATTCGTCCTTTGTTGTGTTCAGCATCGAAAGCAAGGACGGCATTATAGAATCAATTATGGCGGCAGTCGTGTTAACACCGGCCGACGAAGACGTCGAAGTCGCCATCTTATTCGTCATCTTTACACACTGAAACTACGAGCAGAGTCCCTTACCGGTCAAAATGTTACAGTCTTTGACCAAGATTCTTCCTCCTTTTGATTGAGTATTGCGAACATCTTCCGTAAAAAGCATGGCATGCCTATTTCCCACAGAATGCATGACATTGTTGGAATCTGAGCATAATACACACACATTGTTTAAAACATGGTACAGACAAGTTGTTACCGACAGGCACAAAATAATTCAGGCTTTCCCGAGGAGTACTGTATATTAAAAATTAAATTGGGAAATAATGCGTTATAGAATACTTTTGAGATGTAGTTATAGGATGTAGTTATAGGATGTAATATGTGCGGAATCCGAAAATCATATAGCCCATGACCATGGGTGAATTCATTACGTATATTATCATTTCAAATATATCTCTTAGATCATTACAATTAGTACCATATAGTCCTAGTTTGAAAATTGAATAGCATAATAAAAAAGCTAAAACACACTTCGTGCAATATTATTTTGAATTTATGTTTTTAGAGATAAATGGCTAGTTGCAATTGGAAACTTGTAGGCCATAATGTAATGAGTAAGATGATGTGTAGAACCCAGTGTCGCATGCTCAATAAGAAGCACAACAGGTGGATGTGTCTGGTTGTAGGAAAGCGAAGTTGCAATAGTCAGTTGGATCGCTGGAGTTCCTGACAACAAATGACCAATCAAAGTATATAGCTTTATTGCAAAAAGGAAGCCATATGTTTATTCCATTGACATGTGTTTAGACATGAAACAAGCGTGTACAAAAAATCAGTTCATTTATGTGTGAACCATGCTGCATAACTGCTAATGGTGAACGCTTTAAATATGCAATGCCATTTTTGCAATCGCCACATGTCACTTTTTATATGCTCGTCGATGAATTTTATTTTTTCATCTAGGACCCTCCGTTCTAGAGATAATTGGCTGGTGAACTTCTTTGAAACCCTGCATATTGTCCTTACTTGGATCATTGATAACAGGACCTTGTTATTACCCAACATGTACTTCAAATTGTATCGACCAATTACAAGTTCAAATACATCTCTCCACTAGGAAATAACGAGGCTAGTGCAATATCCTGCATGGTAAGTATACCTTGCATTGTGCATTTCATAAATCTCACAAAATTGTGGGATTACAATATTGATCAGTTTTATAGGACACCTTCTGTTTATATAATCGAATCGTCAGTAATTATATATAATTTTCATTTTAACAGTAAATACAATTTTGGCCAAAATCTAGACGTATGTGTTACAAATATTGAAAAAATGTTAATATTTGGTCGTGAAAATCATGTACAGTATATCAGTATTATGACGTGCAACATTAAGCATTATAACAAGTAGCCTTAGGGTTACCCATAGAACGCACAGACCCTATAACTCATTATTCGCAATACTTTTAGTCATTGTTGAACGACCCCTTATTATGAGTAAAGATATGCCACATTTGTGAATTCTGAAATACGCAGATTTTCGGTGGAACTCTTCAAATATAATCATTTGTTTTATTTATGCAAATAAACATTTCTGAGTCTTGCCAATAGATACGCATTGCGTGTCCCTAAATCAGTGACATTTATAAACTGAACAACCTTCAAAATATCACATGATTATCAAACTTTCTCCACGACGACCTAAATTTTATTGTAATGAAATAATAATTGTTTATTTATATAAAATGTTTACAAAACACAATGCTTATTATTTTGTGGTAGTATATAGCTGCTCTGCCTGAGATCTAAAGCTAGCTGGGTGTCAGGTAGAGAAGCTGCTGTCAAGGACCCCTAACAAAAATTGTTGGCTGTCACCTGCATGTCACATGCCTGCAAGTCTGCAATAAAGCTGTGAATGTTTCACTGGCAGCTTTATTGCAGACCTGCACGTTGCAGGTATGGCATGCATGCAAGCATGCAATAAGGTTGCCGGTGAAACTTTCACAGCTTTATGGCAGACCTGCGGCAGTTTTAAAATTTTTTTGTTAGGGACATTCCTACTGCAGTATAAATTCGCCTGTCGCCAAACCAGACATAAACTTTGCTTAATTATTTTAGAACAATTTGGCAATGCGCTACAACTTTCAAATTGATATTAGGGTTTTTACTCAAACTGTTTGAAATAATTTTTTTGAATGACCGTAAATACACTATTCAAGGTCCAAACTTTTGCATGCTGTGCATGACCCCCGAACATAACAACATATTCTAATGGCTTTCTCAGTCATAAAATGAAGCATTTCGATTTGGTGTCAGTGACAACGGATTTATGGGACACCCTGTATATTGATCATAGTTCAATACAATTAGTGTTATTTAATTTTAGATAAAATGTTAATTAGGTACGTTTAGCTTTTATCCTTGATGGTAGTAACGTTACAAATCCATAGTTAAAAATTTGAATCCAAATGTGTGCAGTCTATACTACTGTATAAACTTCACATCAGCAATGTGCAATAAAGGAGACAATTTATAGAGTCCGAAATCGTGACGCAATGTTGCTCAGATTTTGTTTGCATGGAATTGCTCAAACTGTGATTTGTACGTACATACATACATTGTATATCCTGTTAGCTTAATTCGCACTACTGATTGAACACCGATCGATCTTTCAACTTTTCACTACTCTCGGTTTCATTTGTCCAATATTCAATTTATATATCCGAAAATCGTTACACGAATCTTTTGGAATTACTGTAGCGTACTGTAGGTGACAGGAATTGCAGTATTGTTGTTGATCTAGCATAGTGAGCAAGTGCGCGCTTGAATGAAAAAGACTCCCCTACTGGAAAAACTAGTATAGTGGTCTCCAATGAAGCGTAGCGTATATTGAATGGTGGTTTGTAGTGGTCCCTACGGTCTATTGGTTTGTAGTGGCCGTACTAGTTAGCAGTTTGTAGTGGCCTCATTAGACGAGCGCTCCCAGTATGCAAATTGTTACAAGTGTTAGTAAAACTGCAAAAGTAATGCCTCCGATATTGTAGTCTTAAAATTACAATGAGCACCAGATACTGACATAAATAGAAGATGGATCAGTTACCCTTCAACAACAGATTTTTCTCTCTATCTAAAATTACTTCCATCAATTTTTTAAATGCTGTATTACTTTACTATTTAAGATCATAAATGAAATTATTGAAATTGTTGCACAAGTTATGCAAGATTAGTATCTTTAAGTATGTGTTGCCCATTTTTGCATGGTTCACTTGCATCAATTATATTTAGGTATAAAAAGTTGAAGCTACTTTCACGCGCAAAAGCTTCGCGATCGACACACTGGCTGCGAGCAAAATTAAGCTCAAATACAATAAATCTTTATTTTATAATCTTGTTGGATTTTGTAGTGAAGGCAAATATTCCTGCATGAATACAGTTGGTGGACAAAAGTTGAATCCACCGTTCATGACGAGTTTTTCATAGTAAATTTTATGCTAAATTGATGATATTGTTTATGGAGGGAGTGTGGGACCCCCGCAACTTAGCAACAAAATTATTGGCGCATATGCAGATGACATTTTATGGTTTTTCAATAGCATCTCATCAACCATTTAAGCTTAATATATATTTTCTTGGCAGATTTGGATTGGGCATGGTAAAATTCCTCAGAAGACAATGCAATGCCAATTTATGATTCATAAATATAGATGTCAGCATTTGAATTCAATATGTACTATAAACTCTCGAATAAACCACGGTTTTTTTTTAAATCACTCGAGTTTATTCTAGACCCGGGGTTTATTCACGCCGTGGTTTATTCCTTAACAAAAGGTGTACAAAGATTACTATAATAGATACTTTCGGCACAATAATGGTTACTGTATCCCTTTGTTACCGATATATCATCCAGAAATTACAACTTAGGAAGCAGTATCTTATTCACTTTCTGAGCCAATCTCGTCAGACTCACCGCCGGTTTTGTCTTTTCGTGGACTTATTTTGAGACCAGGGGTTTATTCGAGAGTTTACGGAATTTACTATTCAGAAATTACTCATTTCAATGCGTAAATTTAGTTAAAAACGAAACACCATAGTCTATTTTGGAGGAATTTTAATTGTATATTAAACCACAAAAAACTTGCTTCTCTCTGAAAATGCGATGCTGAACCCAAATCTGCAAACAAACTATATTTCGCTGCAATTGTTTACGAGATACGAGCAAGAAAACATAAATAAAATCTGGGCATGCGCCAATTTGTTGCAAGTTGGGGACCCCCAGACTCGCGCCGCAAATAATTTCTTCAAATTATTCTAAAATTTACAATACCAAACTCATAAAAAAACTCTACATACAGTAGAACCTCGGATATCCGAGCCTCTGTTATCCGAGATTCCGTCTTATCCGAGGTGCCTAACACATCGGATATGTCCGTGTTATCCGAGCTCTACCTCGGATGGAAGGGTGACGCTAGACTTGTTACAACTCGTTTTGTGTTGAGATCTACAAATTTATAGTTGGCCTTCAATAGAAGCACATTTCCATGCGCCAAAAAGGGGGAAAAAGTCTTTGTGAGTGTGGAGAAGTTAGTGGCTATTACATACATACGAAGTATATAATTTATGTTTGTAAAGATTAATCTATTTTCGTGAGATTGTCACTTTTAATATACTATAACTTACTGTATATATGTAACTACACACATATGTACGTACATACATACGATTTCAAATAACGTTTTGACAATTTCCGATTTATTTTTATTTATTCCGTCTTATCCGAGTTTTTGCTTATCCAAGGTACCTCCTCCCCACATTACCTTGGATATTAGGGGTTCTACTGTATTTTGCAATTACAGTAAATCCTCGATAATAAGCCTGTCTCGTGAATAAACCGGTCTCGTAAATAAGCCGGTTTTAACAAACTAAATTTGCAAAATAAGCCGGTCTCGAAATTTAGCCGGTCTCGTAAATTAGCCTGGTCTAAAAGAAAAAATTAAAGAAATAAGCCCGGGCTTATTATCGAGGATTTACGGTACATTTCAATTTATAACTGTCTTACCCCTCCAGCTAGCAATGACATATTTTTGGAACTCCATATTCAGGTTGCTATTAATATAAAATTGTTTCTTAAGGTACGTTTTCACAAGTAGAAAAAAGCGAAAATCTCATGCTTCTAGGTGAAATCGCACGCTTCTCTGAATATCTCTCTCCCATTTTCATGCAAGCAATATTCTTTTAGTTCACAAGTTCCATATGTTTCAAAAAAAACGTGTAAAAATAGCACATATTACATCTCAGTCCGGTCAGGTGATAATTTTGTCAACAGCCAACCGGAATCGTTCTATCATATGACGACATATTCTGAACAACCAATGGCAATAGAAGCGGACAATTTGATTTCGAATGAAGCAATTGATGGATCGTTTAAATATTACGTAACGGCAATAGGGGTGGATGGGCCTTTTGTCAACGATAAGGTTCAGACGACGACACAAAACTTTCCACACTGTCACATGAGGCACATGCAATTCACGGCTGGCACGGCAAAGTGTGTTTCTTGGGCTACGAGCAAAACTTTGACGGATTCGTTCAACATTTTCATCTGAAACACGTGGTCGACCAGAACGTTTCTGAGCACACAAACATCCAGTTCGTGAGATAGTGTTGTACCACGATCGTATGCTATTGGCTGTAGGAGGATTAATCTTGAAATTTCTGCACAGTAGGCTTTCTGTGAAGGGGTTGCCATGTTTACTCGAGCTGAGCAGTGCTGGTAGTGGTGCCACACCACAACCAATCACCATCCAAGGCCAACTAAAAAAAACTTCAGGTCCTCCCCTTTATATCCGTGGGTTGTACACTACAACCCGGTTTGTTTTTCCCCGCGCTATTACGATTTGTAATCACTCAAGGACTTTATAAACACCCTGTATTCAACCAGTTGAATATTCAACAGGCCGCTCGCGCCACTCCAAGCGCGTCGGGTTTCCCCATTCACGATCGGTTTGTGGCGCAGCACCAGGCCGTTTGGCGGGTTAGAGCGATTGTGTATGGGGACCTTTAGGGATTCACATTTCCATCTGAGCAATATGACAGTGCTCATTGATGCAAAAAAGACAAAATCGGAGTGGTTCTGAGCCGAACTTTGTTGTACAGTCGAAACCGGATAAGTGCATACCGGATAGTTTCACAAACCGGATAGGTGCACATGTTTGGAGAGCCCTGTACCCAACATTTGCATGCAATTATTACTTTTTAAGTGCATGTGGCCAGGCCAATTTTAAAAAAACAGACTTTCCCTATTATCAGGCTTCTCCCTATAGTTTCAAGCACAGGACGTTGACACTTGCCACTAGCCATACAAGGCCTGTGCAGCGAGGCTATATTGAAGAGCCTGCTACTAGCAAATAAATATTGGAGTACCAGTTTTGCAATAATTGCTTCTACTGAGTATGCTGTACAAAAAAAATTCCAATTACTATAAGTGACTATTGTACTTTTTCAAATAAAAGATTAGTGAATTTGAGAAAAAGTCCACTTAAAGGAGAAATGCAGAGGTTTTCACTTCATGTTAGGTTATATGTCAAATTGTAGATAATTAACTTACTGATACAACACCAGGTCCATCCGAAGTAATTTCGTTTTCCCCATAACGAAATCTTAATAACTAATTACTGATCGAACGCAGCGTTTTGGTAACGCTTATTAATTCCTGAAGGTGGCGCCAGTCGCGCGTTTCGAACGTATGGAACGCCAAAAACGACGCGAATGACTGCCTGTTGGCTACATATTTGTTACGTTCTTATTGCACGTGACTACAGTTAGCTGCCGATACCTTACCTTGTGACGTCACAAGTTTCCGACCATGCAAAAGCAAGATGGACGCTATGCTTTGCCATCGATGCTCAAAATACAGTCTTTTCAGCGTATCCAGGTAAACAAAGCAGAATATATTGAAGTTACATGCATTTTATACATAAACTTAATGAAATACTCACTTTAATTTAGATGTCAAAAACCTCTGCATTTCTCCTTTAAGTGCACAAACCAGTTAAGGCAATCCCATTTTGGATTTCACTTCGCTTTTCAGAATGTGTAGGCGCTGGCGTCGCGATCGGCTGTGATTGGTCGGCCCGTGATTGGCCACCAATCACGGGCCGACAACCGTGTTGTCGCAAATGGCGGATTGGGGCGCTGATGCAAGGATAAATTTTTTCCCCGAGGAAAAACACCGCATTTTCACAGCTTTTTTATTGTTTGCAGAAAAAGTAGCTTTCAAATCAAAAAACTGTTTACGTTAGGTTGTGCAGAATAGTGTGTGCTACATTTGTATCGGTTTGGAATTTGATTACTGTGATTTGTTACATAATGAGAGGTTCCAAACCAAGCCAAAAAATTATTCAAAATAGCCATTTTTTCAATTTTCGTAACTCCGGTTTGGCTCAATGTATTAGAAAAATCTCTACGTTAGGGTGTAGAACATACACTATACTCTTTCGCCTAATTTTTTGAAATTTATTGGTGCCATAGGTGTCAAAAAATCGGTTCCAAACGGGACCCCTCCGAGCCCTAATTCTGCATGGCGTAGCCTTAATTGCCCAAATTTTCGATGCCGGGTCGATGTGCACTTATCCGGTTTCGCCTGTACTGCACTTTTTAGACAGAGCTGAAGAGAGTTTGAGCGCAACGCTACTCTCCTGGAAAGTCAGAAAAGGAGTGTTTGGTACTCAATCCTTGCTGTGCATTTGGGAGTCCACTCTTCTGCATGTGAATCTTTGCATGCAGGTACATCACTTTTGTATGACCTAAAAAAGTCGATGCTGGTTGTTGGACAACCTACGGTTACATGCCCTTAGCAACCTTGTCAATGTCAAGCTCGAGGGGGCAGGCTGGAACCCAATCGAGCTACTAAGATACTTGACTGTACCTGTTGTTTTTCTCCCAAGGTATCCATATGCCAATATACAGGGTGTTTCAAAACTCTTGTACACAAGCTTTCAGGGTATGTAATATGAATGAAAGCAAGTCAAAAATTTCATATGAACCCATGTCCGCAAATGCTCGGTTTTGTCTGTAGCCCCCCGAAACGTGACATCCGTAATGTATGCTCCCTAATGCGAATGCATGTTTCGTAAAGCAGACAGGGTGTTGCAAAATTACAGGGACAAACTGACAGGGTATATTCCCTGCATGAAAACAAGACATAAAGTTCATATGAACCCATGCCCGCAAATGCTCAGGTTGTTCATTACGAACTGGAATGTGACATAAATAATGAATGCTCCCCACTTTCAAAAACTAGCTGGTAATGTGGTTGAAAACGTACTTTGGAGCACCGTGACCTGCCGGAGGACGTTCCTTTGGCAGTACGGATGAACATGTGGTTCCAGCATGACGGGGCATCATCATGATGTGCGAGAATATCTGACGGCTACATTTGGTGACCAATGGATAGGCCGCAGTGGACCCGTAGCCTAGCCAGCGTGATCGCCAGATCTGACATGCCTCGATTTCTTCTGGGGAATCATGAAAGACCTGATGTACGATACCCTATTGACACAGTGGATGACCTTGTGGCACGCACAGCTGCAGCTGCGGAAACGATCTGTGAAATTCTGGGGGTGTTCGACTCTGTCCGGTGTTCCATGCTTCAGAGGTGTCAGGCATGCATTGATGTTGGTGGTAGCCAATTTGAAAATGTCCCGTGAGTTAATAAAGCAAGACTGATAGTATCTGGAAACTTCTCAAATACATGACAGAGCATTAGCGAACCCACAATGCACAATAAATACTCTGAATTCCATGTTGACCCCAGTCACTGTTTGAGGCTGTAAGGTAGTTCACGTATGAACAGCCTGCTTTTCCTAAATCAGCAATGTACCATAGGTGAGATGTCAGGGGGCTTCAAAGTACGATCCCGACCGTATTACCGGCTAGTTTCCCAAGGCGGGAGCATTCATTATTCATGTCACATTCCGGTTCCTAATTGACGACCCGAGCATTTGTGGACATGTGTTATAGGAACTTTGTGTCCTGTTTTCACGCAGGGAATATACCCTGTCATTTTGTCCTTGTAATTCTGCAACACCCTGTATACAGTGGCGGACAAATTAATAGTACTTATGCACATTTTTACAATTTTAAGCATTTAGCTACAGAAATTGTTTTTATGTACTAGCAGACCATATCAAATGTTAGTTAATATGCACCATCTGTTGCAATATTGTGTTCACTTCTGTGCCCGCCATTTTCACGTGTTAGGCGTATTTCCGCAGGGTGTGAATATAGTGTGAAAATGGGAAGATGTCCTGATGTTACACCCAGAAAAATGGCTAAAATTGAGGTTTCCCTTAAAGAAACCAAGCTATCTCACGTTCCGATGGCTTTGCAAGTGGGCGTAAGCAGGAGTGTTGTGACGAAATTATCCTCAAAGTTGAAGAAAGGTGCAAATGTATCGCCTAAGAAAGCGCGCCTGTTCCGGTACTACGGACTGGTTACACATTAGATAGAGTCATTACTGAAGGCCAAGGGGAAGTTAAAGCATGTTAAGGCCTTAACATGCTTTCAATTGAAAAAATGTGTAATAGTCTGTGGGCGTTGAATAAGTTTGTAGTAGTCCACAACAAATATATTTATTAAACTAAAATATAAACTTAGAGGAGCAACGGCTCAAGAACAGTATTGAATGCCAACTCCATGCCAACTCTGGAGAGAGGAGTGTGGCCCCAGCTTCTATAGGCCTCCAAGTGGCTGATGCAATGCTCAGAAATAATATTGGCTGATGTAATGCTCAGCAATAAGTTTGGCTGATGCAACAGCAAGAAATCCCTAAGAGAAGTAAGGGCACTAAAGGAAAGAGGGCGCCACAGTACTCCCCTCCAGTGGCTAACGATAATGAACAGAAAAAAAAATGCAAGTGGCGGCCGAACGAGTAACACAATAAAACTGCAGAAAATGCAGAAAACGGTGTGGCCGCGCAAAAAAAGGTGGGCCAGAAGACTCAATATGGTGCACAAGAGAATGCCGAGGACAGAAGGACTGGAAGAAAGGAGACCGGGGATATGAAAAACAGAAACATCATCGTGAAGAGAACGCGCCCGGAGGTCAACCAGTAAACCGAAATGGTTAAGGTAAAACAACAACGATAAATGCCTTGTCGACAGCGGCGATGAGGAATGTCCACGGAAAAATGTGCCCAAAGTTGAGGGTAAGAAACACCGAACGGTGGAACTGCAATGGAACCGAGGGGCAAGGTTGCCCAGTAGAAGTGTCACACTCCAGTGTACAGGAAACAGGGGAGAGCAAGGTGACACGATGCTAGGAGAGGCCAGAGTCGAGACGATCAAACCACGATGCTATTTCTGCGTCTGAGGCATGTTTTAGCGACGTGGCGGATGTCCGTGGCGAAGTGAAGAAGAAACCCAAGTAGACGGGCAAAGGTGGCATTGGGCAAGGGGTGCAGAAGGGTGACAGCGTCACCGAAAAGGCGCTTGATGGCGGAGAAAGCATTACGAGCAGCCGGAGTCCAGGGAACGAAAGAAGATCCGCTGGATCGAAGCCCATGAAGAAAAGCAGTCAAAGGCGCCAGAGCGTGAGCACCATGCGGCAAGAAATGCCGGTAGAAAGTAACAATGCCAAGGAGCTGGCGGAGCTGACGGACTGGAGAGAGCCAAGAGGAATCGCGGATAGCAGACACGCGGGCAGGCAGGGGAGAAAGTCCCGAAGCGCTGATGCTATAACCGAGGAAGGGCACAACAGGCTGGGCGAAGACACGCTTGGCAGGGTGAATGAGGACGCCATGTGAACTGAGGCGCTGGAAACAAGTAATCCATAAACCAATCGAAGGTCTAAGCAGCGTTGTGCAATCCAAACGGCATAGAAGGGAACTCAAAGAGGCCGAAGGAACCACAGATCCAAATTCTGTGGCCAGAATGGTGGAGGTTTGAATGCTACTTGGTGAAGATGCAATGGAAATTGGGGTCCAATGACATCAGATGCATGCTCCTCCCCTTTGTCGGCTGAGTTGCGGGCGCTTGCCATGATAATATGTTGTGTGGACAATTTAAAAGGATTAACCCACAAAATGTTGCTGGTTGGCAAAATTGTAGATCACATCCGGGTCACCAATGTGGGAGTTGAATAAGTTTGTAGTAATCCACAACAAATATATTTATTAAACTACAATATAAACTTAGAGGAGCAACGGCTCAAGAACAGTATTGAATGCCAACTCCATGCCAACTCTGGAGAGAGGAGTGTGGCCCCAGCTTATATAGGCCCCCAAGTGGCTGATGCAATGCTCAGCAATAATATTGGCTGATGTAATGCTCAGCAATAAGTTTGGCTGATGCAACAGCAAGAAATCCCTAAGAGAAGTAGGGGCACTAAAGGAAAGAGGGCGCCACAAGTCTGTAAATGAACAAAAATAATTTTTGCAGAACTTTAAAAGCTGAAACTTGTAAAAATGTGCAGATGTTCTATTAATTTGTCCACCACTGTATATGTAGGTATATGTCCTACGAGTATGCCCTACGTGTAATATACAGGGTGTTTTTCCCAGATGGTACAAACTTACAGGGTATATTCCCTACTGCCAAGCTATTAAAACACAAAATTCGCACTTGCATAAATAACCATGAAAATGGTCTGCTCTACAGTTTTTTTTGTTTGCGAGTGTGTTAATTAACTTGAGAAAAATACGATAGTTCAACTACCCTTTCAATTAGATTCATACAGTGATGCCCGATAGAAATTTGTTCAATGTCAATGATAAATATAAGTAGTACATGTGGAAGGAATTGTGCAGATAAAGAGGTGGTTGAGTTAAGTCTGTATCTGTTGCCCAGACAAGAGTTTAATGCCATCCACCACCCTTCCATTTAGACTATTCCCTTCTATCTTTGACGTTAGTGCCCTAGGCATTGGTCTTGGATAGTCATGCATTTATTGCTTGCGTTCCGCAGAAATTTTCTAATGATCCCTCCACTCCCATGAACTAGAGGAAGGGTTACTATGGATACTGGATGGGGGAGGCGGATCACATCCGTTACAATAATAATTGATGGTTATGTCATCTGGACGAAAACAGCTTCGTGTGACTGAAACAGGTCTTCATGCAAGCCTCGCCTGATCCAGCAGATTACTGTAGGATTTGCTCCTTTCGGCGACGGAGAACCAAATAATTGTAGCCAACGAGATTTTATTGCCTTGGACGACATCATTCCCCTAATCCGAGAACTAGCAAACCAACCAAACATGATGGGAATATCCATATACGGATGTAAACTTCTTTTGAGCGTTTATAATTTTTATTCCACAAACTCCTGCCCCAATTTCCTCTACTCTTATGAATCTGCATACCACATTTCCTCGATAAGAAGACCTGCTCTGAAAATAAGCCCTGACACCCATAGTCATAGCCGTAAACAGGTCACCAAGGGAAGGAGGTGCATTTTCAGGATTTCTGGTCCATTTCTACTGGCGTTACAGGTGAATAAAAGTTACAAATTCAGACGAATGTTATAGTTTTATTTTTTATTGTTCCTTGGAATATTTTAAGGCCGCCGGTTAAGAGTGGCCGCAGGTTAAGGTGGCCAGAATGAACTAGAACCGAAAAAACGCAGTGTTT
Organism: Glomeris maerens; assembly: GCA_023279145.1. Lineage (NCBI taxonomy): Eukaryota > Metazoa > Arthropoda > Diplopoda > Glomerida > Glomeridae > Glomeris > Glomeris maerens. Next base: position 25,697 of record WWPM01021681.1, read on the forward strand.
TGCATGTTGGAAGCTCCGCTTAGCGTGGCGAAAAGCCGGTTAGTGTGGCCACAAAAATCCCATTATGCTATGTAAATTGTGGGTAGGTAAACATTCTTCACACAGTTGCCAAAAGATATTTTGAAAGTTTTGCACAAAATAGCGACTGATTGTTCACAATGGGCAATTTCATCTCTCTTGCAAGTTGTGCACAATGCATCCCTCCGTCAATGAGATATCTGGGACTTTCTTTGAAAATGAATAAAGACTTTCTTTATGGAACATCTTAATTAGCAAACAAATTTGGAATAATCCATATCCACAAAGTAGGTTCCATAAGATACAAACTTGCGTGTTTCGGCTCACCAAGAGCATTCGTGTGTCATGTCTTATAGCACCTGGTTGTGGACACGGATTATTCCAAATCTGTTTGCGTGCAATTAAGTAACCCAAATTGTAAATTACTATTTCTTATTCTTGATTAACATTTAAAAATGGACAACAAATATTCCGATGTGGTGAATTATCCATGTACCGATAAAACGATGTTAGAAAAATCGAATTAGTGATTTTTTCATAAAAAAAATCATTTCGCTTAACGCGGCCAGCCGGTTAACGTGGCCAAATCAGGTAGGACGGATGTGGCCACGTTAACCGGCTTTGACTGTATTTATAAAATTACAAGCCGCACCCGGCCACGCGTTGCTGTGGCTCACCCTGAAAGCTTTGACGAATTTAGAACCGAAGCGATTTTAAAGCGATTTCAATTTACAACTAAAGCGATTTGAAAATTAAAACGATTTGAAAACGTTTTAAAATCTATCTCGTCCATGGAAAAGTTGGAAATATATTCACGGAGTTAATTCTGAGTTTTGTGATGGAATATGCGTTGAACGACCCGATATTATTCAGTGTTTTGAAAATTAGGAATGGATTAGGAAAATTGGAACAAAACAGCGAAATTGGAATGAAAAACCTTAATTGGAATGCAATTTGGAACGAAATATCGTTTGTTGCATCCACCAGATGCATGGCGCTATTTTTCTTGGCGATTAAGATTACACCTCCTCTCGCAGGAAAGTCAGGTGGGTAGCCTAATGGGCACCCAATAACATTCAGGGGGTGGTGTGTGCCGCTGTGCCAAAATTTAGTGTAAATCGGTGCAGTAGTTTGGGAATAGTTGTGCGACAAAACCAAAAAGTGGATACGTTTATATACATGTAGATGGACATATTCTTTGTAGAGGGGATGCACAGTGGTACTCATTTCACCCACTAGTTACGGCCAGTATAAATGTACAATTTTTATATGAACAAATGAATGTAGCTTTTAATATCTTAAAAAATAAGACATCGCCTAAAATAATCCCTAGTGCATTTTTTGAATCAAAAATTAACATAAGACTGGGTCTTTCGAGGAAACACGGTAGTATTTTTCTTTAATCCTCTTATCTAAATCCATTAAATTTAATACATAAGGTGATAGTGGGATTTATTTCATGTCAATGCCAAAGTACGTAATTTTACAAATCTGCTAATGTAAACTTAAAATCATACTATTGTTTCCAGATTAAAAGTTTGAAAACAATATTCTTGGGCGATTCTTTATTCCCCGATCGTTGTCACGTTCCTCGCAGAAATATTTACAGGAAATTTCAGCTCTAAACAAAAGTCCTTGTTTAAACATTGTTTGACCATTACTCCTCTAGCCAGTGATATACAGTGGTACCTCGAGATACGAGTGCCCTAACATACGAGTTATTTGAGATACGAGCTGTCGAGCGAGCCAAGTTTTGCTTTGAGATACGAGCGAAATTTGAGATACGAGTAATGTGGGAGAGATTTTCGCAGTTCTTGGAAAAGAAACACCCTGCAAAAGTTGAAACTGGTCGTGCATCGGAGCTATTTAATGACACTTGCCTAACTCATTTCCGCAGCATTCTGAAAGGGAGGAAGAAACAAACCTCCTTGGACAGTTTTTTTTTAATCTGGCGAAAAAAAAGGCAAAGACCAGCGAAGAGAAAAGCAGGGACTAAAATTAAGCATACAGTAGCATTTAAGTCATTCTCTTTTACTGTTTTTTTTTACAATATTTGTCATTTATAAATACATTTTTCTTATTCAAAAACACGTAACAAAAACAATTAGCGGTAGCATTTTCGGGGCTGGAACGAATTAATGGAATTTCAATAAATTTTAATGGGGAAAATTGCTTTGAGATACGAGCAAATTGACATACGAACAAGGTTGCGGAACCAATTAAACTCGTATCTCGAGGTATCACTGTGCAGTGAAACCTGTCTACATTGGACACCATCGGTGCAGCCAAAACGCGTCCAAGTTAGACAGTTGTCCAATATATTCAGGGGTGACAAAATTTAAAAAAAATCTCCTTTTATTTGTCATAAAACACTTAAGAGGTAAAAAACATACATATTCATGTGAACAAGATAATACACTTTTACAATTTATTAAATTAACTGGTAATATTGGTTTGTTTTCTTTTTAAATTGAAATTGTTATGCCACGCTTCCACATATCCTTCAGTTTTTTTTTAATATTTGCCACAGTAGATTTTGATACTCTAAAATCTTTCGCCAATTTCAGAAATGCTTGCAGCATCAATTAAATTAACTTTTTGATCTAGAGTCAATTCCTTTAGCTTGCGTTTTAACATCGCATTTAATGACACTGTTTACATTACTCCACCCCCTCTTCCCCTCGAATTCAGTCTGGCCGTCATGTGCACCTGGAAAATGACCTTAAAGCTACTCCAAAGGTGCACAGCAATGCAGTGAAAACGTCCAACTTAGATAGGTTTGCTATCATTTCGTGCAGATTTTCCCGTCCAATGTCTAAGGTAGACAGGTGTCCAAAATATCCAGGGGTACTGCAATGTTAACTCTATGGAAGCGATTTTGTGCATAGAAAAATTGGTCAACTTGACCAGGTGGCCAACATTTTCAGGTGTCCAACTATACAGGTTTCACTGTAAATAACTCTTCATTTTTTTATATCGGGACCATTTATGGTACTGTATCTTTTTTCAGGCGACCGTCGGTGGTCCCACAAGACAAGATTTTCAATATCAAATTGAAACTTTGCAGTCAATAGTAGTGTCTTTCGTTTTGATCCTATTCACTTTGGTATTCTAAAGTCGTCCGTTCGAAAGCTTGAACACGACTGACATTGGAGAAATAGTCATACAGTTTATTCGAACACGCCATTGAATTCAGCATATACGATTTACTGTTTAATAACTATTCAAATTTCTAATTTAGACAAAAGAAAGTTACAGCAATGATCCCATGTCACACCTTCACCTTGCATATGGATTCGAGGCAACTTATGTATAGTCGTGACAAGCCCAACACAAAAAATAATATTTTTGCGTTGACAAAAATACATACATAGTTACATTTTTCGAATATAACGCGTCTTGTATTATTGGAATGATGTAGGCTTAGGAAATGGAATGTGGGCATCTTTAACTACAATATAAGTAGGTACGTATATCATGTGCAATATTGGAATTCTGCATATAATTGCCATAGCAACGCATGCAGCAAGTAAATGCATTTCAGTATAATATAGAAAATATTCACTTACGACGTGGATGCATAACTCTACACCACAAATTGTATTGCGCGCTGTATTACTATTGTAATTCAAATTTATACCCCACATGAATTTTCTTTCACTTTCACTAATGACATGAGTATAAAAGTCTAATTATTGCGTATTTGTTATGTATCCGCCGATTATTCTGCAATGTTTGCAATTTTACACTCGGAAATATCTTTTGGGGGTCCCCTATAAAGGGTGACCACGACGTTTTACTCGGCGATGGGGGATGCAGAGAATGTAAAAGTTAGTCATTCTCTTTGTGGGAGTTTGGCATTTTACCTACAATTACAATTGAGTTACAGTTCAATTACAATTGAGTAATACAATGAAGCGTTAGTCGGTAGATCGAGCATTGTGTTTGTGTATGCACGCGTATTGTAAGGATAACGACTCGCAAGGGAATTACTGGAAGTGTAACTCGCCGATCTTGACAAAAATTTTCAGAATAGCAAGT
>WWPM01021683.1:0-17504 GCA_023279145.1 Glomeris maerens
GGGGGGGGGGGGAAGGTAGCATACACAAGAAAGGTTCGAAGTATACATATACTCATTGTTTACTAAAACAATTTCAAATTCCATAAATTCTTCATTAGATTCTGCATTGAAAGAATCAATGTAGTCATGGACAGTTAGCGTCATACTCGTCATCTATACATGCAAATGAATGACGGGAAAGTTTGGGTGCATGTTATCTATTGAAAATACGGTTAAGTGGTTGGACAGCATATTACACAAGGTCTCATTTCACCTATAATTCTCATTACTGTACGTACTTGATGATAGTCCGATCCACCAGATCCACTCTCGAAGATAGCCATGACCACCCATTCCTATACAAAATTTCTAACATGTATAGAATGAAATGAAAGTACTCTGCAGCACAGTACAATATATATTTATAACTAACTGTAATTCAAACCCTGAAATATACATATAATTACCTGCACGAATTCTTCCACGTTTTCCAGCGCTCAGCAGGGCTTTTTTCTTGATTATAAAACTGGATCCAATGAAAAGGCAAGAGCTAATAGCCAAACCAAGTCCAATATAGAAATCATGTTTTGTGAATACACTAGGTTCTTTGACTGCCGGTGGCACTGCCATTTAAATTTCCCAAAGCTTCTCTCAATAAAGTTTTCAACAAATTGTCAACCTGCAGCCGAATATTATTTCAATCTCGAGGTGAATGGGTCACAAAAAATCCTTTTGTTGCTGGGTCAAAATTCCTTACATAACTTGTGACCCCGATCAGTCAGTGTGAATTAAATTCTATTGCACGCGAAAAACATACCAATGAATAATATTACAGTACATTACAGTCATTGGATCGGGCGAATTATCATACGAACCACAAATGAAGATAGGCATTCCGACAGAATAGTCGCATAATGAGACGTCAAACATACTACAAAAACTGGCCAAAAATTATACCAATATAGCAGCTCACAATCACAGTAGGCAGGCCGTGGAATCACACAACAAAAAAGAATTCACTTGCGTATGTGAAGCCCATTTTTGCAAAGGGGATGCGGGTAAAGCAGGTTGCTCATCATTGGCTGGGAACATGTTACGTCACAAGGGGATGGCCTTGGTTAAGGCCCTGCCATAGCGTATAGAAGGAAGAAGTGGTGGAACTCCCTTTTTTGTCAATCGCTCGCACTAATGGTTCGTTCTTTCCACGCTTCATTCTAACTGCGCGGCGCTGCGATCGATAGGGGGCTGAAATCACTGAATCCCAATTGCTTTCAATGCAGCGCCATAGCGGCAGCGCCACCACGGTCGGAGCGATTGTCCGCTCCCATAGGACGCCATGTATTAGGAAGGGGAGTTCCATCACTTCTTCCTTCTATTCGCTATGGCCCTGCCATGGCCCTGCTATGGCCCTGCATTAAATTGCTTTAGTTGCAATCTCCAAATCTTGGTGGCGCTCTCATCGATGCCATGATTGGCTAATTACGAAGTGACGTGATAGAGCGACTGCGGCGTCATAATGACGTCATGAGAAAAATTAACACCGATTGTTGATGCGCTTTTGCTTTTGCCCCACCTCGTGCAACATTCGAATGCAATAAATTGCGCGCCATATATTCGCCATTAGCGCTTGAAAATGACTTCACTAGCTATATAGATGATTAGTTCTTCAGGTTTTCTTGCTTGGAAATATTTATTATTGAATAAAAGAGGCTCATACATTTAAATTTTTCAATATTGTTTATGTGCAATATACTGTACATACATACATACACATGGAATAGACCGAGCAATACTCTGCAATGCAATACTTGAATAGGTAATTTACCGTAAATTCTCATTTAATAGCCCAGTCTCGATTAACCCCCCAGTCCCTATTTGCACCCCATGCAAAACGCTCCGGGAAGAAATAACGCCCCCTCCCTAATAACGCCCCATGGGGGATTAATTGAGGTGCAGTGTTGAAATTTTAATGTATCCGTTTTGGAGGGAAAATTCTCGATTGCCCTTTGTCTTTGTGATGAGTCACCAATTAGCGGCACATTCACTGTTCAGGTAGGACCATATATGGGCATGACCTTTCATTCCCTCACAATTTCTGAGAGCTAGCAATGAATACCACGAAAAAGCAAAAATCTTTCGGCCACTCATTTGAACTTTAAAGTGATCGAGTTTGCCAAAGCAAAAACAATTTCCGAAGCAGCGAGGGAGTTCAAAATTGCTCAGAAATGTGTTCGTAACTGGATAAAAAAGGAGACTTCAATCGGTATGATTTTAAAAAAGTTTAATTTACTTTTAAATTAAACTTGAATCCTGGAAATAATAATCCTAAATTGGAAAAAAATATTGAGCGGTGGATCTTAATGAAGAATTGGCTTTCTAATTAATGGTGACGTTGAACAGTGGCTCTAATTTTATGTCAAAAATATAATAAAGTGTTAATAAAATTAAGGAAAATGAAATAATGCCCCATCTCTAATAACACCCCAATCTCTAATAGCACCCCATGGCAAAAGTCTGAGATTTGAATAACGCCCCTGGGGTATTAAATGAGAATTTACGGTAGTTATAATTTGTTATAATTATATTCAAATTTTGCTACTAGATCCCTTTGTCGCAGTTTGAGGGCGCTGAAGCTACTAATATTATTCGTAAAATTATTAAATATGTATTTTACATCAAGTAATTATTATATTATGAATTAACTATATTGTTGGAATGGCTCATGCTTTTGGACTTTTGACTGGAATTCTATACAACATATTAAGAAATTCGTTATTATGTAATATATAACTAATTTATAATTAATTTATTTTGCAAGTATAATAATGACATAATATACAATACATATTAATTACTGACTTCAATAATTACATACAACAATATAATATCAGTTTCGGTACCATCGCATCAAACTGTGACAGAGGGGACTAGTTACTAAATTTTAATATATTTTTAATAAATTATAACTACATTTCTATGCATGCATGCAATTACATGTATTTAATTTTAAATGAATTGACATATGTATAGGATATAGCACCCTCTTTTATTCAATAACAAGTTTTTCCAAAACAATGAAACGTAAAAGAACTAATCATTTTCAAAGTTATTTTTGAGTGCTAGTGTGTCATTGTGATTCGCTTTCAAAGCGGAACAACATTTCTTGCAGTTGTCCACTCTTTGTACCACATTGGTTGCGCAGATGGAATATCAACTAGAATGTCCACTAAATATATATTTAAATATATTATACTAACTGAAAATCGTTATGTTCATCAAAGTCATAATATTGTGAGCACACTGGGCAAGCAGGAAACTACATTTCTAATAACATGAATTTTAATGCTATTTGCAGTGGGTATTTGCAGTTCGCATATTGAAATTCATAGCAAATGTTGGGAAGTTCTAGAAATTTCTAAAAAATATCGCGAAACAATTTCAGAAAAATGAATGGAAAATCACATGACAATGAAATAGCCCAAAACTAGACAATAAATGGAATGAAATGATGCGGCTAATGGGTGTTTCACGAAATATTCCCATCCACTCAGAAAAGCCAGATCTGTTATTTATGACAATGCCAACCTGTCATCAGAGTAACTTTTAGCAGATAATCGAAAACATGGAATATCGCACAAAAAATATTTTCCGCTTTGCACACTGTACGTACTGTAGTATGTACGTATTATGTACTATACATACAGTATATAAAATTAATTTACATTGTTCAGCTTATCCGAGTATTTCCAGTTTAACCGCGGTGACACCACGGTTAACACGGAGCCGTCGGTTGCGACATGCACCGCGGTTAACATAACCCATCGGATAACCGGGACTTTACTGTATTACCCCGTTCGAAACGGGTGAGTTTGACAAATTCAAGATGGCGACCGAACATGGGGAAACATACACTACGCTGAAGGGAATGCTGCATTTGGCATGCAGTTGGAAACCCAGTTCGAAACAGGTGAGTTTCACGCATCCAAGATGGCGGCTGAACATAAGAAAACAAATAGAATTTGGAAAGGAGTGTTGTATTTGGCTGGAAGTTGAAAACCCCGTTCGAAACGAGTGAGTTTTCCAAATCTCAGATAAATATGAATATAAATTTAAATAAAATAAGACAATTTTTTTTATTGAAAAATATGGTGTTTGATACAATCCTGTGTTGAGATCATGGAGAAGGTCTGGTCCTCTAGTATCTGCTTGGTATACATTAAGACTTTGGCCTGTTGCTGATACCAGGTGCAAGCATGACGTCATCATAGTCGGTTCTGGAATTAGGCCTGTAAATTAGGGGAGGAGTTGTGGAAAAAAAAAACAGATTTCTGCAAATTCCCTGGTGGGGGTGCTGGCTGATGGCAGCTTTCAAAAATTCGGTTTTTCGACAGTTTTTCTTTATTTGCAGGAATACTGTTTTGAAATTCGAAAATCCATTGACGTTGTGAGATAGATTATTTTGTGCTTGTTGAAAAAGGAAGAAATGTCACCCTCCAACTTTGCTATGTTTATTTTTGGAAGACCCTGTTACTTATAATTACCGCTGCGGGGCGCCACCTTACTTTGTACACATATGTAAACAGTTTGGTTTCGAGATTATTAAAAATCTGCTTGCTGCATGTTCGCAGTTGACAACACAAAGACTACAATCTTTGAAGTGGTTGCTTCCATAAACAACAGTGCTGAACACTTCTTGTATTTTATATTATTATATATTATATATTATTATATATTATGACACTTTGGAACCAGGACATTCGTTTAAGAACATGGGTTTAAAATACAATAAAATTGATTAAAATGAATTGTGATCACCCTTATTGATGATATATTGGTAGATACGGCTTTCAATATTGTGAATAAAATTGTGTCTTTCTTCTGTGATCAATGTATTTCAAGCAGCATAAATAACATTGTAGAAATCATTGGCTCTTCTGAACTATCACTGCTATTTATGCTGCTTGAAATACATTGATCATGGAAGAAAGACAATTTAATTTTCTATATCGAAAACCATATCTATCAATTATATCATTAATAAAGTTGATCATACCACACTTTAATCAATTTTATTGCATTTTAAACCCATGTTCTTTACTGTGAAATAAATTTTTAATTGCCGAAATTGCAACAAAGGTGCATGTTCTTAAACTAATGTCCGCCACTATATTTTACACATAGATGATAATTTTGCTCCTACTGTGGAACTGTTTCCCTTGTTAAATGTTTTAAATACATTACGTACATATAAAATAAATGTCTGTTATACAGTTTATTGGTTGCTTTTAGCATATGCAAAACATTCATAATTTCTCCTGGTTAAAAATATGTACTTCGGCTAATCCGGACTTTCATTAATCCGGACGACTTCCGGTCCCACCAAGTCCGGATTAGCGAGCTTTTAATGCACGTAATTTGAGTCTCGTTTGTCCGCGGAGGTCGGGGCTTAGCCTACCGTGGATAATCGAAAAACGGATAACACGGAGGATCGTAAAAAATATTTTACAATTTACACACTGTACGTACTATCAAATACCCGTACGTTGGGCGTGGCAAAACAATGACCGATCACCCAAAGTTCGGCTTATCCGAGTATCCTGTTGTGACGTCATTGCACCGCGGTTAACACGGTCGAGCATCAGGTAACTGGGACTCTACTGTAAATTTAATAAAAAGGAGCGATGGGCAACAGACATATCTGTGTAATAATATGCCAACGGAAAATCCATTGGTGGCTTTATATTTGACAACAGTATTTAAATATACGGTTGTAAAATAGAGCAACAATTCCATTCTTTATAAGTTTACATGTAGGCCCGGCTACACTTGTTTTCCCGATCGCGCATTGCATCATGTCTAACCACGACATCACCCAATGTCACGGTTAGTAGAAGTGATGCCATGCAGTGAGTGAATCACATTGTTCATGGAATTTTGCTGAAAAGCAATGGTGCTCGATGTTTTGACATATTTCCGAAATTTCCTATAAAGTGTAGAAATTTAATGTGTTAGGATGTTGCGTGAGAAAGGAACATACAAGGGACTAGCATTCAAAATAAAGAGGTTTTGCCAACAACGGGGTTGGAGGGTATCTGTGACCTGTTTTACATATTGTGACATAGAGGGGGGCAGGTGGTCCATGCCCGATTGCCTCCCAGAAACAAGGGAATCTGTTCTCATCTGCAGAAAACGGGGCGACGGATTTCCACTGATTTCAGTGCCATCCGCTATGTTTCAGAAAAATTGTTTCCAATAAAAGTTACTTATTTTTGAATGTACTTTCAGATTCCACAAAAAAAATTGGTGGTTCCGATTTAAATTTTCAAAGTTACCATTTCCCCCGCCCACAATAGGGGGTTTGGAGGGGGGCACTTCCGGCACACACTGGTGTGTCCCTTCATATGATCACTTTTTTGTCCAGATAATTTCGGATACGAAGTTTACTTTCCAAGATTCCAACTCATCTCAAGATAAATGAAACACCCGGTATGAATGTAGTTTTGTGAATACTAACTATACTAAGGTAGTTAGTTACACGTCCCCGTGTTCTGTAATTATCGATATTTTGTACTACACTCGAACCTCTGTAATCCGGACCATCTGTAATCCGGATCCCCTCCATATTCCGGACAAATTCGTTTGGCACGGACTTGCCCCTATTGATTAACACAGAGGATGATCTCTACAATCCGGTCCCTCCATAACCCGCATATCGGACGAAATTCGCAAGCCAATAACATACTTATAGCACCTCCGTAATCTGGAAACGTCTTCGGAAAATTTTTATGTTGGGAAAAATCTGCGGCTCGTCAAACCATAACGACAGAATTTTCAGACTTTGGAAATGGTGCATGAAGATTATGACCACTCAGGTTGTAATAATGCTATAGTACACAAATAAAGAAATAAATTTACTAAGGCCCCCATATAATAATTTATTAGATTTTCGTCCCTGCGCGCACCGGTTTTTCAAGCAAAAAAAAATTATTCATTAAAATACGACTGAAAAAGCAACAACTCTACCTTGTGTTCGCATCAACACACAAAAACGCGAGTCAGATTGTTTTATAGGCAAAACTTTGGGAGATTTCGTGATGATGATCAGGGCTAGGGCTTCATGACGAGGTTTCGGCACCACTTCGCGATCAAATTAATTACAATTTAGAATAAAAAATAAAAATAAAAACCGCGCACGCGCATGCATTTTCGTCGATTTCCGGCCTAACATAAAGTTCATTAATAAATTTACACCAGATAAAGTTTATTTAAAAACAGAGAAAGTTCACAAATGTTGTTTGAACGTTTCGTATTTATTTTTCGGAAAAACAAAAATCCCTCCGTAATCCGGATAAATCGTACCTATCCGGATTACAGAGGGATTTCTGCAATCCGGATCCCTCTATAATCCGGACAAAAAGTCTGGCACGATGGGCGTCCGGGTTATAGAGGTTCGAGTGTATTAACATTACAGGGTTTGAATGGTGCTGCCTCAGCTTTCAACACAAAGACCATGTCTGTAAAAAAAATAAGAGCGCATTTGCATCGGTGAATTTATTCCCTCCGTGTTTTACCTTTTTGTTTTGTAACTTTTAAAATTGCAAAAATGGGCAGCACATATAAGAATAGCATTATGTAATTTGTAGGGGGTGTGGGTGTTTCGAGATGTGTGACAGCGTTACAAGGGAGTGGGTAACTTATGTGCGAAATTTCATATCTTGCTCGAATAGATACGGAATTTTGACAACTTCGTAATGTGTAACTTGTTTACAAAAGTGAACGGGGTCCAATTAAACTATTGACTGCCACGTTTCTTTTAAATATGCATTTCACAAACTAAACTCATGCCGAATGTCTGTAGGACCAGCGCCACCTGGTGTATGCTCAAATTAAACGGAATTGTACAACATGCTTTTTCCAAAGCGCTTCATTTTGCGGTTTTCGCCACATGTTCCTGGAGACAATGTAAAAACACCGTAATAACCATACAATGGGACACAAGATGCATTCATTAACTTTCAATTTTTCTGGCAACTTTGATTGGATATCACATGTTCTGTAGCTTCTAAGTTTCACCTGTCTAGTTGTTTGCGACCAGTTTTTAAGTTCGCTTTGAAATTAGATTTATTCCTAATTGTAAAAGAAAAGTCATGATACTGAAGTTCACAATTGTGTGAAAATTATGAGGAATCAATGGAGGGATTCTGGACTGGTTGAATTTCCAGTCAGTGGAAATTTAAAGCGTTTCACTCCGTTTTGCTTTAGATTTTCATGATGCATTTAACCAAAGACTTTGATGAATTTTTGAAATAAATCGAAATTTGAAGACTTTGTTTGTATAGCTAAGCACGTCTGTTAATAAAGCGCTCGATATACAAGAAACATGATAGAGACAATGTTATTCAGGACAGTATTTCAGATGAAACTACGTATATACGTAGTCCAATATTTAATACAGGCCTCATTGGTTCGTAATTAATGTAATCAACGAAAACCGGCATTTCCGGAAAAAATAGTAAACCAGAATTTCATTAATTATGTATTAATGAATGACGGTCTTAAACAGACATGTGCTTAGTCATGCAAACAGTCTTCAAACGAATTAAATTTCAAAAATTCAACACAAATCAATGGTTTAAATGCATCAATATTAAACTTGGCCGAAATCTAGTAAACTTCTATCATAATTATCTAGTGTCTGCAAGATGGACGAGTATAACCAAGCACAACAATGGGACGTATTCAATTGGCGTTGTATGGTCTTAAACATTGAAAGCAACTGATTGCTATACCGGGTTCGTCATAAGTCCAGTGACGACCTGTTGTTTTTGTAAATGAATGGTGTAGGAATGGAAACGCACATGGAAAGTACTCAGCAGGTTGGGGGATATCTAACCATGTGCCCATTGGTGACCTTGAAAGGTGGGATCAAGATCATTGAAATGCTAACTTTGTAATTATTGGCACTAGTGGGCTGATATCATTTAGCGAAATTTTCAGCGCCGTATTAAAAAAACATGATGCAGCAAACAGATTGAAAATCGGATAAACATTGCAAAAGTTATGTGGGAAAAATCGGAATGTGCAACCCCAGTGAAAAGCTGTCCTGTGAAAAGCTTTCCTAACGAATACCCTGGTGTGTGCTTCCCTGCCTTGCAATTGCAAGCTGTTTGTGTACAACAAGGGGCCATCACTGGAATTATGACTAGCCCGGTATATACTCTCTAAGCAACGTTCCACTGCATAGTGAATACAATGAAAGAATACTAGTACCAGGTAGCTGAACACAGTACAGTAAAACCTGTGTAATTTGAGTACGTGTGGGACAAGAAAAATATGCTCAAATTAGACAGGTGCTCAGTCTATCCAGGTTCCACTTAAAACATGCGGTTTAAACACAAACAGTATGCACTATACATCTGGCATAATAACGGCATAATATGTACTGTACTACTCTAAAGAAAAATAATCAGCGATCGATTCGAAACACCAAAGCGAGCTGCCAATTTTCTTTACTCATTCCATTGTCCATAAGATCCAGAACCTCTTTCTTTTCTTCCAAAGTTAGCCCAATGTATTTTTGCATAGACATTTTCACCACTGACAATGTATTAAATCAAAAACAACTAACTTCGCAACTCAATTACACGTCGCGCTGCTGACAAGGCGGCAAAAAACAAGCGGTTCTGCTCATTCTACACAGGTATATCGGTCACTGGGATCAATCAAGGGTGCTCACTGATCACAGTAGACAGGTGCTCACTCTATACAGGCGTCTTGCAATGTAAAGTCTATGGGACTTGTCCGGGACATTAAAAAAGTGGTCATTTTGGGCGAGTGCTCAGTCTTTCCAGGTGCTCAAATTTACAGGTTTTACTGTAACGTGGTTATGTCAACTACAGTATTTAATTGTCACTTTCGATTTTTGCCAGCTCAGCAGCAAAAGATAACACATTATTTCAGTGTCATTTCAAAGCTGTTATTACATTTTTGTGTAATAAAGTTGTCTACTACTTTCACTTATCAAATGACGTGATGTTTTTTGAGCTTCGTTTCATGTTATTTCGCTTAAATGTCAACCCTCCCCCCCTACAGATGACAATTAAACGAATTCCACTGTATTGGGTTGTCACTGCATGGTGTATTCTTGTAATGCAGGTTCCAGAACTCCATAATATTAGCGTTCACTACAAGACATGTTCTTGACATTCGACAACCTTAGTAGTTTTTACAACTCAAATGCAACTATGGTCTTCAAATTACCTCATCTCAAATGGAACCTAATTACTGTTATCCAAATTATTCGGGCCCATGATATACGCTCCACTCTTATAAACTTATAGGTGCCCCCATTTTTCGTAACTATACAAACTACTATTGATATAAACACTCGATCCCTTATAGCTGCATCCTCAAATCCGAACAAAATCAACGAGTGCCTCTTACGAACGAAGTCCTAAACCCACATTTGAATAATGAACTATTTTAATAATCAAACCCACACTGGCAGTCGTATTTCATTTTGTTTCAAAATGGCGGCCTGTAATGGCCGTGCTCTGACTAATCTATACCTACACCAAAGAAAAAAGAACAACTGGTCGTGGCTACATTTCAGCTAATGCCGGTCTGCTCAGCATATATTACTTTCTCCTGTCAAAGGAATCGACGTAGCAGCATTTATGCTCGTACCAATACTCGTATTTGTAGAAAGGAAGCGAAAATTTTTGTTCTTCTTTCATTGGTTAATTTATAGAAAGAGGGCGGGCAATAAGGAGACACTCTCCGCCCAGTGGTTCTTCTCTTGTTGATAGGGGTATAGGCATTCTAGTTTCCACTGATAGGCAGCGACCTTTGGTGGTGCCTCGGTCTCTTGACATAGGATTCGGGTTTACTTGGCCATTAACTTATTATTAATGGACTATATTGTCAGTGATGGCCAAATGTTCTCTGGAGAAATGACCTCCTTGTGCGGAATTATTAAAATTCCATAAACCATGAATGTAGAATACATTAAGGACTAGTTGCTTACACTATAGTTTGGATTGACGTGTTTAATTATGTATGTTGAACCTTTTAATTTTAATTTTGAAACTAAACAATTCTGCATGTGTTCTGATCGCTTTTGCTCGTACTAGAAATCGCAATATGCAAGTACGTAGTATTTAACATACTTTTGGCTAACATTTAATGGCGTGAGGTAGCTATTTTAAGGTCAATGACATGCTGTACACTAATAAATACGAGTTTAGGAAATCTTTTGAAGATGTTAAAACGATGACACAAACCTTTTAGGAATGTGTGAACATCAAGGTTGTGCTGCAATCTCCATTACGAAAGCATTTAGTTCAGGATATTCGCACCGTCCTAAACGTATTCAACTGTGACATCGTTCCGACACTTCTAAATATATTCTTAAACTTCAATATTTTTGTACCTAGTGTGCAGCTACTGATGCCGTCCAAAGTATGCCAGAGGAATGAATGTGTCAATTTCACAAACATGGGCAATGCAATTTGAAGATTTACTGCTCTTATACCCACACATATAAATCATGCTTTATTTTATGCTTAGTACATCAATCAAACTTGCATTATCTTTCACTAAAGATTTCAATATTATATATTGAATGGAATGTGGCATTATGTATTGTATAGTATTATTACTTGTAAACTCTTGCAAGAAACTACCAGGCGTATATACAGGGTGAGGCAAAAGTCTGGTTCGGATGGAATATCTCAGAAAGGGTGACAGTTATCGCTTTGAATGTCTTGCCGTTGCAGAGTAAGTTTGTAGAGAGGCAATCCAAAAATCATATCGCACGTAGCCTATGACGTCGTCTTCAAGGTCATTCAATAATTATTTTTTAACCAGTTTGAGTTAGCGCCCTAATCCCAATTTGAAAGTTGTAGAGCACTGTCGATTTAGTCTCCATGATAAATTTTATGTCTGTTGAATATTATTGTGTAATAATACTTCGAATATATTATTGTTAATATCGCCTTTGAGTATGATTGTGCAATGTTACTTAGAATAGTATTGTGTAAGTCGATCAGGTTATTTTCCAGTTCCTGTTAAATAGTTATGGGCAGAGCTACAGCCTATACAGGGTCTTTCTTTTAAGACGCAACAAAAGACAACGAGATTTGTCCAGTTTGCAGTTTTCCCAACATGACCCCACACGCGCAATTGAACAAATTATCGTTAGAAAATGGGGGGAGGGGGAATTTTATTGGATTTTATTGCCAACGTAATAATGGCCATGTGGGGAAGACTGCAAACTGGGCAAATCTCATTGTCCATTGTTGCGTCTTAAATGAAAGACCCTGTATAAGGACCACATTGTAAAACCAGAGCAGTTCAGTTCAATTCATGCTGGAATAAAGAGTAAAATACAACACTGGTGATGAGGTAAAAAAATACTTTGTATTATGGCTTCTCTTGATCAACAAGAGGCCTTTGATATTCCCAAGCCTAGTTAGTGGGACAGTTATGCACAGAGAGTGCGCTTCTTCCCGCCGGCAAACGCAATTTTTTCAGCTGATCGCAAGAGAGCAGTATTTCTAAGTGTTTGCGGAGCTGCAACATAGGTGATATCCCTGATATCCCTGATATCACCTACTCCTTTGGAAGAAAAAACTTTAGGGGATATTCTTACAATTCTTGGTGACCACTTCTCTCCAAGACCCTCGGAAATCTTCCAGAGATTTCAATTTCACCGAAGGAATCAGCGATCAAATGAAGGTATTATTTCATATATGGCAGAATTACGTAGCCTAGCGCTTCACTGCAACTTAGGTGCTTCATTGGGCATCACCTTACGTGACCGATTTGTATGTGGCATCCAAGACAAAATTCTTCAAAAGAGACTTCTGGCGGAATCATCTTTGACGTTTAACCAAGCCCTGGAGAGGTCGGTGGCAGCAGAGACTGCTTCTAGACATGTTGTAGATATTCATACATCTCCAAATGCTGATGTATCAAAGATAGAGGCTGGTAAACCCTACAGACCTTCCCGGAGTACTTCAGATGCTGTACCATGAGGACCTTGCTGGAGTTGCGGAGGTAACCACTTGCGTGACACCTGTAAGTTTCGCCATGTGGAGTGCCATGTATGTAAGAAGGAGGGCCACATCGCGAAGGGATGCCGTTCGAGATCGAAGACAAAGGACATTGGAAAGACAAAGAAACATGGGGCTACAAAGACAAAAGCTCAAGTTCTACAAGCAGAAGACTCTGACCTCCACTGGTTGAGTTACATTGAAACAGACGGTTCAATTATGGGTCCAAGACACCTGACTAAGATTTTGGTGAATGGGGTCCAATGCTCGTTTGAGGTGGATTCCGGAGCAAGAGTCTCAGTTATTGATGAAGGAACATTGCACCAGATTGATCCTGAGGGTAAGCAGCCATTACTGGAGTCTAACCTGGCGCTATGGAACTATAATGGAACGCAAGTACAAATTTTGGGGAACTTAAATGTTGATGTTCGCTACGGGGTGCATAGGGCCACACTTCCGTTGCACGCAGCAATGCGGAAGCATAGTTCTTTTATGGGCTCTAACTGGTTTAAGCCACTGGGGATCACCATTGCAGGAATTCTGGCATTGGATGATGACAATTTACAAAAGATCACAGCAGATTTTCCTGATGTCTTCTCTGAAAGCCTAGGACAATTCAAGGGTCCTCCTATTACACTACATATCAGGCCGGATGTTCACCCGGTGTGCCATAAAGCCAGAAGTGTTCCCTTCGCCTTAAGACCAAAAGTGGAAGTTGAGATCCAGCGACTTACGGAAGGGGTCCTGGAACCAGTGCAGTATACAGAGTGGGCTACCCCTGTTCCAGTAATTAAATCTAATGGCAGCATTCGATTGTGCGGCGATTACAAGAACACTGTTGACAAGGTGCTATGGCAGGACCCATACCCCATTCCATCAGTTTTGGAAATGCTAGCTGATTTATATGGTGGAGGACACTTCATCAAGTTGGATCTTCCTCAGGCATATCTGCAGCTGCCTGTGGATCAGGAGACCGCGAAACTACAAACAATTGTTATCCACAAGGGGGCCTTCAAGTGTAAAAGGCTGCAATTCGGGATCACGACTGCCCCAGGAATATTCCAGAGAGTCATCGAGACACTTTTAGGAGGAATCACTGGAGTTCGTCCTTATTTTGACGATGTACTCATAAAAGGTGCGAATCGTTGTCAGTTGGCATGGCGTTTCAGGGCCGTTTTACAGAAGTTCCGAGACATAGGCCTACGTTTTTGTCGAGAGAAGTGTCGCATTGATGCACCATCCCTTGATTACCTGGGCTATCAAATAAGTGCAGAAGGTCTTCGTCCTACACCACTAAAGATTTAAGCCATAAAAGATGCTCGGGATCCTAAGAACAAGGAAAAGTTGCAAGCTTTTTTGGAACATCTCAACCTTTACCACGCTTTCCTCCCAAACAAAGCAACAGTCGCGGAACCGCTTCATCGCTTGTGGGACAACGACAAGAAATGGGTATGGGCACAGCGGTAACAGACAGCCTTTCGAGCTGTTAAGAAGTTATAGTCTTCTGATATATTGTTAGCTTACTTCAATCCAAATTTACGTATTGTCCTAACTTGTGACGCTTCTGCGTATTGACTTGGTGCAGTTTCAGGCCATCTGGTTCCAGGAGGCGAAGAAGTGCCGATTGCCTTCCATTTAAGAAGTTTAAATGCAGCAGAAAGGAACTACGCACAAATCAACAGAGAAGCTTTAGCAATCATCACAGGAGTTACAAAGTTCCATAATTTTCTCTACAGCCAGAAGTTTGAGATCCGAACGGATCATCAACCGTCATTAGGACTCTTTTGCCCAGACAATCTTACACCCCAGATTTTGTCTCCTCGAATGCTACGCTGGAGCCAGCTGTTGAAGGCGTATACGTACACTCTGAAGCATAAAACTGGCAAAGACATTCCGCATGCGGACGGGTTGAGCCACGTTCCCCGTGAAGTTACGGTGGAGGAAACTATCATCAGAGAGATTCTTCTAGAGACATCAGATGACGTCCCAATCCAGGCAGAGTTGATTTCTAAATTAACTCAGAAGGAACCCATCCTTACTAAAGTACGACAATGGGCACTAAGAGGTTGGTCATCAGATAAGTCAGAAGAACCCTTACAAGCCTTTGCTAGGTGACAACTGGAACTATGCGTTCATAAAGGGTGTCTCCTATGGGGCTCTCGTGTTATCCCAGAAGCAGCATGGGAAACAGCGTTGAAGATGTTACATGATTCACACCAAGGAATGCCCGCACTTAAGCTTTGGCTAGAAGCTACGTGCGGTGGCCTGGCCTAGACAAGGATCTTCAGAATTGTGTACAGAGTTGTCAGTTGTGCCAACAATCTCGGCATGCCCCACCTAGGGCACCGATATTTCCACGGGAGTGTCCGAATCAGCCCTGGTTGAGACTACACATCGTCTATGCGGGACCTTACCAAGGAAACATCTTCCTGTTAATTGTTGATGCCTATACTAAGTGGTTGGAAGTAGTGCACATACCATTAACAAGTACCACTCACGTTATTTCAACCTTACGTACATTATTTGCAACGCATGGAATTCCTGTGACAATAGTGTCAGATAATGGTACTAGTTATACGTCTAAAGAATTCCAACAGTTTATTCAAAAGAACCGACAGGTATACTACTATTACGCCGGAACATCTGTGCAAATCGAAAGGATGGTCCAGTCCACGAAGGACGCACTCCTAAGAATTATTGATGGTGATTGTAACTTGAGATTAGCACGATACTTGTTTTCTCAACATGTTACCCCACACTCTACTACGGGACAACTCCAGCGGAGATGCTGTTCAAACGACAACTACGTTCTTGTCTGGACTACCTCCACCCAGATTACTGGAAGGATCGTGATCAAGACATCAAGGAGGATGGTGTGAAAGCATGGCAGGCAAAAAACATGCGGCGGTTCCAAATTGCAGATGCTGTTTGTGAAAGGTAGAGGGATCTCCCCCGCATGAGTTACTGGAAGTATTCAACGAACGACGAGCCCAGTGTCATATTGGGTCGAGGTGGGGTAGGGCAGAATTTGGCGCTGCCACATTAACCAGTTGCGAAGACATGCGCCGGAGAGTACACTGCGTGCTGAGCCTGAGCCAGAAGCTATGACTCAGGGCATCCCAGCAGTTGACACCCAGGGAGAGTCTTCTTCCAGGAAGGATGTCTCATCGAAGGAATTGGGAAAAGACCAAGATCCTGTTGCGCCTATTCTGTGCAGCCAACGCCTAGTGTGTCAAAGGCGACCTCCCCAAAGATTCCCGAAAGCGTGCAGTAATGGGGGAGGGGTGTTGAATATTATTGTGTAATATTACTTCGAATATATTATTGTGAATATCGCCTTTGAGTATGATTGCGTAATGTTACTTGGAATGGTATTGTGTAAGTTGATCAGGTTATTTTCCAGTTCTTGTTAATTAGTTATGGGCGGAGCTACAGCCTATATAAGAATCACATTGTAAAACCAGAGCAGTTCAATTCAATTCATGCTGGAATAAAGAGCAAAATATAACAATGTCCCATTGGGTGCCGGGCGAATTTACAGTGAATTTATACTGAAGTATGAAAGCGCATTTACATCTTGCCAGCAGCTTCTCTGCCTGACACCCAGCTACTTTATATAAATTTATTGCTTGGATGAAATATGCAGAGAATCTGCATGAGCAGCATTCGCTACTAGGTGCGCGTGCAACTGATTCCTCAAACCAGAATTTATACAACAAGTGTTAAATTTGCATACAAACTATTTTATAGGCAATATTTGAACAAAGCCATTGAACACCATGCAGAATTATGTATTGCTGCAGAGGGCAGACACATTGAGCACATATTAGATGAAAAGCGCATTGCAGAATGTGCTGTATGTTCTGTAGCATTTGTTCTTTTCATCTAGCAAAACCAGTTCTCACTATATCTCTGATTCTTATGATTTATTCTAAGTGAAATCGCTGTGATACTGTATTTATGTGTATAATAATTTATGTATTTTCCTTATGTAAATAATCATTTCCATGTCTTGCCAATTGAAACGAGTTGCATTTCCCTTAATTAGTGAAAAAATTATTAATCCAACTAATTTCAAGATATGATAGTCGATCTTTCTTCATAAATTGTAACATATGAATGATTTTGCATATTTACACAAATTTCCTATGAAACAGAGTGATAAGTTGAACACCTAGGCCGAGCTGCTCTGTCTGATATGCAAGTCAGCCAATAAATGAAAATAACCTAAATAGTGTCAGGCAGAGAAGCTGAAACCAGGGTGCAACAGGGCTTTCTTACTTTGCTTAAATTCGCCCGTCACCCAATGAAACAAACTTCGCTCAATTAGACAAATTCAACAAATCTCTACAACTTTCAAATTGGGACTATGGTGCTAATTCAAACGGTTTAAAAAAATAATTCGTGCATGATCTTGAAGGCGACGTCATAGGTCACGTACGATATGATTTTTGGATTGCCCCTCTACTA
>WWPM01021684.1:0-12096 GCA_023279145.1 Glomeris maerens
GGGTTTTTTTTCTGTCAATTGATTAAGAATTAGGAATCCGTTTTTCAGTTGTTATTTCTATCTCGTGATTGTTACCCTGTCAAGATTAAGAGTTTGTGGTTTGCGTTCTTTGCACTTATTGCCAGTGTTAGTCATTTTTTTCCCCTCCAGAGATAAGTGCTTTGCTTGCCTCCGGAGCAGCATTTCTCATCTTTAGTTGTGACATCAACTCTTTTCTTTTTGCCATGCTCCAATGTGTACTACCATCCATTTCTTGTCTTCTCTCTTTCTCTCTTTATCCCTGGCTTCCCATCATTTCTTTTATCTTCTTCATCCATTTCTCACATTTACTTTTCTTGCTGTCCTTTTTTTTTGTAAAGCTGCGATTTTAATTTCATAATGTTAGGAAAAATATAGTTTAATTTTTGCGAAAATCTTCAACAAAAGTCTAACCATTAAAGTAGATTGTATGAACATCTACTTGTCATATTGCATGGATTGAATAAAAATTATAAGATTGCTGCATCAAAATTATTACCTATCTATTTGTAATCTTGAACATTTCTAAAAAAAATAATCACATTTTGGAATAAGTATATGGATTGATAATTACATTTTTCATTTTCTAAAGATTTGGTTACGAATAATATGTTGAAATGATACACACAGATGTACAATTTAATTTGTTTGTACACATATACGTATTACATTTGCAATATCACTCTTTGAAATTCAATCTGTTCCTACTTTATCTCCTGCGCATTAGTGGCACTTCATTTTCTGTAATGTAACACAATCATTGATAGAATATCATTCCGTGTTATATGATTTTAAGTGCACATTATTCGATATGAAAAGTCAGTAGCAGCATGAACAGAATTTTACAGATTATCTATCTTAATTACTCCAAAGTTGTAATATTATACCCTACTATCTATTGACATAGTAATGTGCACATGACACTACCATGCATCGGTTATGCAGATTGCATCAGGTGGGTGGATGCTGCATGCTGATTGGAATAGCCTACTGGCTGAGTTTGAATATACATAGTATATCATTCAAAATTGGCTGCAAATTAATTATTCAGGTAATCAATCGGTCAATTATTACATGAATACATTCACATTTTGATCAACTAATTGCTAGTGTTGGTTCAAATGTAGATTCATTATAGAACAAATCCACGTATTTATTCATATAAAAACAGATCTTAACGCTTGTGTAAGATTATAAATAAATTTTGAAATTATAGGGAAATATGTTGTTCTTATCTAATACGTGATCGTGATCAAGACTTGAGTTTGCGCTTGATGCACATATCTTGGGTTCTTCATGCACTTTCATCAGTGCAATGATCATCTTCCGGAGTTATACTTGCTATTTCCCTTTGCTTGGGCATTTTTCCCCATTTGTTTGGTATTTTTTGTTTTTTTTCCTTTTTATCATTTGCTCTCTGATTGGTTGCAAACGAAAGATGTGTGCACTCGATGATTTCATCTGGGAATCCTGGTGACGTTTATGTCCTCTCTTGGTTCCCTTATGATTACACCGCCTGTGTGTATATATACGAATGTGGCTCCATTTGTATTTCATCCTACTTTTTGCTCATTGTTGTCTTGCCAAGCCAACATGGCGTCCTCAATGTTTGGTAGAGATGCGAGAAATTAATGTAATGACTCGGAAAATCACGACGCGTCTTCCAAGAGCTCCTCTCCAATGATTGCGTGTCATGTCATTCGTCTAACATAGTCTCAAGTCTTGCTCTTCGTCGTCTTCCACTTGTACTACTCCTATTTCTCCGAAAACAGTATGCACCATATCCCTTGTTACTTGACGTTTATTGGCCGTTGCCATTTCGTGGCAAACAAGTTCAGCTGTCATTACATTTGCTCCTCTTCTACACTCGCAAATCTTTTGTGAGTGTTATGCCCATTTTGCACAAGATTTAATGTCAGCTTTAACAATACGAACAAACACGCATTTCATACATATTTGACTGAAAGTGTGACTGCGTTAGCATTCAAATCCTTCTTCAATACAATAGCCTTGGATTTCTTTACTTTCATTCCCGCAAATTCAATAGCTCCCTCGTTACTTTTTTTGCATTTTTTTTTATTTTCTTGTATACAACGCCTTTATTGAAATATCCCAACAGCTTCATCTATATAAGTTACAATTTAACAATTTTGGTGTGAAAAGGCAGGGATTTACAGGTGTCCCAGTATGTGCTTCCCTGCCTTGCAGTTGCATGCTGTTTGTGTAAAACAACGGATCTGGTTGGGATGCTTTCGCCAAGGGCTGCCCAGCCCCGCTTTTTCATCATAACTCTTGCGCTGGTTGTCCGAATTTCACTGGGTTTGTTGCATTGTGTTCAAAACATGGCGTTCAACAATTCTCTAATTGATATAGGCCAACTAGCATCAACTGCAAAGCAGTTGGCTTTCCAATGACCTTGATACAACCTTTCAAGGTCACCAGAGGGCACGTCGTCAGCTAGCCCCCAACCTTCTTTGTACTTGCCATGTGTGCTTCCATTCCTTCCAGCTTTATTTACAAAAAAACAAGGTGACATAGGACTTATGACTCACCCGGTAGGTATTCCTATATTTCTACGAGTGCATATACAAAATCAATTATTGTACATAAAATAATAAAATCCCGCAATTTTACCAATCTCATAACATAATATTTCTGGCAATTTTCATACTTTTTCCAAGTTTGGAAAACACAATGGAAAAATTCAAAATTCTTTCCGTCTATGTGCGAATAATGTATTTAGATATTAGCAGGTCCTACGTAAGCTATAAATAAATTAAAATTGTTGCAAATTAAACGGCCAGGTAATTATTATTGATAGTTTTTAGTTTGCAGATGTAAATTTGAAAGTCTTATTAAGTAAATTCAATATTTCATATTTCAAAGTACAGTAGGACCTCGATATAGCGTCTCCCGCATACAACGTTTTTCCGCTTATAACATACAAATCCAATTTAACCGATTTTCAGCATATCTTTTTAGTGTTAGAAAATCTCGCATATAACGAACCCGCTTATAATGAAATCCCGTTTATAAAGCAGATATTTTGCTGCAACCCATCCTGATATAACGTTTTTGAAGCAAATTTGTAGCAGAAGGGGTATACTTTCTCACTAACAGCAGCGGCGGGGCAGTCTCCACTACCCAGGTAATACCCCGTACAAACATGCGCTAGTGTCTATTAACTTAGTAGACGCTAACTTAATACCCTTTAAGATAATCGAGGAGCTAATTGTTGTCGCGTTCACACATAGTATCCTGTTCACAATTATGACGTCATGTTTGTGTGATTTTTACTGACAATAAAATGGCGGACTCGTCAGATTTCGACGAATTTATTACGATGTTTTGGTTGCACAACATAATTTTGCAAGTGGAAATAGTGGAGCTTTTGTTTAAGGCATTACAATTATTAATGACCTGTATTGTTTATTATATCTTTATTTTGAAGCAAGCTGCAGGAAGAGAACTATCGATTATAGATGAGCATCGAACTGTCAATTTCTTTCCAATCCCAAAATGCACTGCTGAACTCGGCTAAGATACTTGCCAACTATCTCCTTAGTTGTAAATGACGTAATTGTGTGCGTTCACAGATACTGAAGCTTAACGGCCTTTAACCACTTACTTGGCAACTAAATGCCATGTCTGTACGGGGTATTAGGGTGACTGCAGCAAAATAGCGACTAGATATACACTGTCTGCTTCCTGTGAGCAGTGGGTTGCGCAGCAGCCCCGCCCTCTCCTGATTTCTCCAATCACATGGGTCGCGACCGTCTCATGCCAACTCGCAAAGCTCAAAGTTCTACTGCATAACGAGTCCTAATTAAGATGTACTATGTAAACTGTATACTATGTAAATTAGTAAATTTAAAAATAAAAAGTTCTCATAATAAAAAGCTTGTGCGCGACGTTTCCACTTCATTTATTGCAAAAAACAAAAAAGTCCGCATTTAACAAATCCCGCTTATAAAGTTGAAAAATATTGCATTTGACTGCAACGCTACATCGATGTCCTACTGTATATGGGTAAATGCAATTAACATTCCCATGGTGTAATATCTGAAATATACATATACAGTAGGACCTCGATATAGCATTGCGGTCAAATGCAAGATTTTTCAGCGGAAAAACCGGGATTTGTTAAATGCGGACTTTTTTGTTTTTTTGCAATAAATGAAGTGGAAACGTTGCGCACAAGCTTTTTATTATGAGAACTTATTATTTTTAACTTTTAGAACATACTTATGTACAGGAAAAGCTCGCTAATCTGGACTTGGTGGGACCGCAGGTCGTCCGGATTAATGAAAGTCCAGATTAGCCGAAGTACATATTTTTAACTCGGGAAAAAATTATTAATGTTTTGCATATGCTAAAAGCAACCAATAAACTGTTTAACAGACATTTATTTTATGTGTACGTACTGTATTTAAAACATGAAACAAGGGAAACAGTTACACAGTTGGAGCAAAATAATCATTTGTGTTTTTAATTATGTTTTATTTATGTTTTTTAATTATTTTGCCAGTCCGGATTAGCGGGCGTCCGGGTCAGCGGAGTCCGGATTAGCGAGCTTTTACGGCATACCCCTTCTGCTACAAATTGACGTTTCAAAAACGTTATATCAGGATGGGTTGCAGCGAAATATCTGTTTTTTAAACGGGATTTCATTATAAGCGGGTTCGTTATATGCGGGATTTTCTAACACTAAAATGGCATGCTGAAAATCGGTTAAATTGGATTTGTATGTTATAAGCTAAGGTGACCAGACGTCCCGATTTAGGCGGGACAGTCCCGCTTTTATGCCTCATGTCCCGGTGTCCCTCGCGGCTGCCCATATGTCCCGCTTTTGCTAGGAATGAGATATGACGGCATTTTTTTAAACTCCGTCACCAAGCCGCGTGGTGACGAAGAGTTTAGGCCTGCCTTCAAATTCATTCGAAAAATAACTTTGCTAGCTTTGCCGATAGGGGCATATTTTCAATTTACGAAATGTTGCCAACCATACTCTGAAAATTTTAGTGAAAAATGAGTTGAAATAGGCCAACAAACACTGCAGATATAGCCGGGTTATTTTTGGTGCTGCCCCTTGAAATATTCCCTGCATGACAACCTTTTCACTGCATTTGCTTTGAGAGGTTGGTAATGCAGAAAATAAGTTAAGGGGCAGCACCGAAATCAACACGGCCGTATCTGCTCTGTTTGCTAGCCGATTTCAAATCTGTTTTTGTCAAAATGCTCAGAACATGGTTGGCAACATTTGCTAAATTGAAACTGTACCTCTATCAGCAAAACTAACAAAATTAGTTTTAAAATGGCCTTGGGAGTGATCATCAAGGTCACATTTGACGTCATAGATCGATGTCCCCTGTGTGTAGACCAACTTTGTTCATACTCATAAGTCACCGAGAATCATCACTGTCAAAGTTATTTCCAAACAGGCAATACTTTTTTTACACCCTGTATAATATCTTACACGCGTGCGTTCCGCTTTGGCTTACAGAAAATCTGGTCACCTTATATAAGCGGAATAACGTTGTAAGCGGGAGACGCTATTGTATTATGCTGTAGTGTGCCTACCAATAGTAATCAATAAATGTACGCTGGCGTTAGTTCATATTTTTTCAATCCATGATAGTAATAAACCTCTGCAAACATTTACCATCTTATTCGAAATCGATGAACAAAATGACGTTTTATATAGACTAACCTTTAATTACACAATGAGTATATTGTATACTGTATGTGCATAAAGTACACTATTAGGTCTATAAAAACAACTATTTAAGAAAAATATTCAAAAAATGAAAGAAATTGAAACAAAATAAATTGCATGCTTGTACACTATGAAGTCAGAAGTACGATTTAACGTCATAAGCTTAGCCAAGTCGGTCTCAAAGTCATTTTTAGCAAATTACAAAGCAGATGCTACAACCCTGAGTATGATTTATGCACACCGTATAAAGCTAATTACTATATATTTCTAATACTTTTTGTACTATTGCAATCATTTTATTTACTCCATATTGGTACGTGATGAAAGTACGAGGTTTGTTAAATAAAAACCGAGTCAGTTCACTTCAAGTATATTTGGCTTGTAATAGTATCGGCTATATTTCTTTTAATTGATAGTATTGAAGTGCTGCATATGAATTTTGTATTTGGCATTTTGAACACCTATATATCAATGTTGACTTTGGAAGATAATGTTTGCTGGAAATGATAATAATGGCGTATCACGTGATGCACTTACTGTTCAGTTTACCTGCTGGGTGGGTGTGTTTATATACGTCTGCACAACTTTGCGTTTTTGTCCAAATGCAACAATGTGGTTTGTGGCGCATATTGGTGAAAAAGCAAGGATATATACTCGTATGCTGCATATACCAACCAATATGGTGCATTGTGTGCTTGCGTGCCGTGGTATAGCTTACCTAGATGCGACACTTTTTCCCATTATATTGATACGCACAAATGGGAGTGAAATGGCACTTTATGTTTTGTTTGTTTGTTTGTGTCGCTTTTTTTATCATTTCTAGTCCCATTTTCCCCATTCGAAGCACTTTCACATTGTATCAATATCTGTGCATTCATATTAAAATCATAAAATTACTCATCGCTTCAAGAATCAGAATCCATGCATCAAAGGTAGAATTAGAAATGTGTCATAGTTCAATTATATCAGCCTCGAAACAGGTGCAGGTACATCAAGCTTGCATTTAGAAACAACAAGTGGAGATTGATAATAAGATATTGAAGCTCCAATTCCTTTCACTTTAAATGCGTCAATTTTATTTGCAGATAATTTAAATTTACGTACATAAGTATATTTTTATAATAAATATATGGTATTTGAAATAAACCGCAGGTTGTCCCATAATGTGTTTATAATTTAACAATACAATGTAACATTTTATTCCGGTAATAGTCTGCTTTTCATGTCATTTCTTCTATAAGCTATTGATTTAAAAATTTCAAAGTGGCCTTCTGAAATAGAGCACCAAAATGAATAAATAAATAGTTTAATGTTCCCAGCGATCAACATGTAGCTAGTATACAGGTCTACTAATTGCGATAATGTTATGGCAAGTCGCATGTAGTATTTCAAAGTTTTGTTTGCCTTTACTCTATTATATGGATTATTTAAGCGCGTTTTACTTGTACATTATAAACGCATTAGAAATGTTAGCAAATGCATTTTATAGATTTTGCGAAGTATTTGTGCAATACCTTGTCATGTAAGTGTTTGGTTTGAAATTACACACATGTACAGTGTGTGTATTCTGTATAGCCTATACCTGAGATCGAAGGCGGGCGTGTCAGCATATTGTTGGTCGCATTTGCAATTAGCAATGGGCGTGGTCCTTTATACCTATGCTGTATATACCTATATCCGGAGGGTTATTCCATTTCACAAACACCTTATGTCCATGATTCAACATATTTTGGCTCGATACTAAATAACAATATCTGCTCTGTTTATAATAAGGCTTCGATGGGCAGGCTACAAGCACATGGAATGTTTTGTTTTTCCTATAAGTGCACAACTTGTCCCTGTACATACATGAATTCATAATCACCAATTCGATAATACTGTATATTATTATTAGTGCTACCACATCTTTCTTCAAGAGATATTGCTGATTGCACCTGGCAAAATTAAATAAATTCAACAAACTGGATATCCTTTTGAACATAAAGGTGGGCAGGTATTATGCTTATTTGTTTCTTGTAGTCCTCTGCAACAATGACAGTCTGCTGTCATATTCTTAATTTGGTAGCCAATGAACATATTATATTGTTTTGAGTATTATGACTTCAGGGCCAAAACTCGAGGAAATAACAGATTTTCTAAAGGAAAATTTTCAAGCTCTGCCCACTTCTATGACGCAATTTCCTTCTGAGTTTAATGTAGTAGAGTAAAACGGCGCCAACATCATGTTGACATGTTTGTTTTTACTTCAACGCATTGCATTAATGCACACATGTTAACTCATTCACCATATGTTATCTGGCCAAGGCGTAGCATGTACAGTAAGTAGCCTTAAGATCACAAATAGCAACACCTCCAAATCCCATAAACGTTCCTGTTGACAATTTTTCTCCCTAATTTACAAATTTGTAAAAATCAATTTAAAACTGTGCTAGATGTTTCACTGAGGCCTTGTTTTTTTAATGTCTATATTTTTCAGATTATTCCATTAAAAAAATGAGTCAAGATATCGACTTAAGAAATTGCCAAGGAGTTGTAAATAGGAGAACAGTGTCGGAATTGTTACTACAGTAATTATCAACTCAAGATGAAGTCATTTCCGATTGGCTGTCTGTCGTCCTTTCACGAACTTGTCATTCCGGTACATTCGCAGAGAAAGTAGTTCCTTTGGTTTTGGCTAAATTGTATTTAAATGCAATATTCACCATGCTTCGCTGCTTATGAAATTGATTGTACATATATTGTTAATATTTTATATAATTTCTAAAACACATAGATATTTTGTAAGGCGCTATTGCTAATGGAGTTCGGTAAAATATTACATTCTTCCACTCCATTTTGCTGATTACCTTGCAACACTTAAAATTTAATATTCTATCCATATGATGCGGGCTTCAGATGGAAAACATAAAGATTCTATTTACAAATAATGCATTTGTTTATTGTCCATTGTGGATTAGTTTGAGCGATGAAATGGGATGGAAGTAAGTGCAAATGAGAAGAGATGAGCCATTCACTTTGATTTCTTTTAATGTCGTTGCGAAAGGAGCAAACGGAAATTAAGGGAAAGCAACGGGCCCTTTACTTCACTTGGGCTGGGCACAGAATAAACAAGGCATGGCCAACAGAGTGTTTGTTGGTGAAAGGAAAATAGCTGAAATGGAGGACCATGTCGTGTCTCTTCCGCATCGTCGCCAAGATGACCCTCTTCTTCTTTTCCACTCTTTTCTTTACCAGTTCGAATACACAACAACGAAATCTATCGGACCACTGTCGTTTTATCTGTCTCTCTTTTTTTTGTCTTCTCCGAATAGTAAACTTTTGCTCTTGGTGGCTTTTACTTACATTCCGCGCCAATGCGTCTGCCTGCCCCTGATGGCCGTGGATTGCTGCCAGTGCACTGACTTATATGAGTCACCTTTGCCTTTGGCCATCCAAATCAACATTTATGCTCTCCATATCGGTGCACTTTTGTCGTTCACAACATTGTTCCATTGTTCTTGTTAACATTATTTTATCCCTTTTTCCACCCATTGTGATTTCCAATCGTGATTTTCAAGGATCGATAAATTGACATCATTCTGTTCAGAAAATCTCTGGCACCAGTGTATTATTTTTGACTTGTGAGAAATTATTCTGATTCAGATTACTACAAAATACTAACATGATCCACGATCCTAAGACTAGTAACATGATTTGAAATATTATCAAAAATGCTGCGTGATCCAAAACACTAAAAATGTAAACAATATAACAATCATTTAAAAATTGCATCGATTGAATTCAAGATTGAATAAACATTTCTATACAAAGGATTGCCCATCTAATGGATAATGGATATTGTCAAACGTTTCAAATGACAACTTTAATCCTTCAGATTAATTAATTGGTTTAAAATTCTGTGATTCATCATTGAAACATTCGCTCTCCTTTCAGACTACGAAATAGATGTTGTCCATGAAAATATTGAACGTTATGTTCAATAGTATTCCCAAAGAAACTTATATCCTTTCAATTTGCTCGTCCCACGTCACATGATAATGCAATACTTTCAGAATATTGCATAGTATAGATCTAATTGTGATATGTAACAAATTATACAGGGTGGTGCATGAATGTTTTTCCACCGTCGCAACTTTGCAGGAGTAAGTGAAGTGCATAAACATTTGCATCCTATGTATGAAAATGGGAGCAGTCCGTGTATGCTATTTCCGTGACCTCGAATTGACGCTTCAAGGTCATCCGAGTTTCAAATTCTTTCCAGAACTCCCCTGCAATGCATCCCGTTACATCCAAAGCCATGCAAGGAAGCCCGCATTGAAAGGGAGTTCTGGAATTGGGAGAAAGCTGATTTTCCTCGTTTCAGATGAACGGCTCTAACTTCCTTCAGATTGGCCCGATTTTATTTCTGTTTTCACTGTGATGCTCACACAGGACCCCATAACACTTCTTTAATTGCAACTACCTACGTCTCTTTAATGTTAAAGAATTTGATACTCGGATGACATT
This sequence comes from Glomeris maerens, assembly GCA_023279145.1. Lineage (NCBI taxonomy): Eukaryota > Metazoa > Arthropoda > Diplopoda > Glomerida > Glomeridae > Glomeris > Glomeris maerens. Next base: position 10,241 of record WWPM01021684.1, read on the forward strand.
GAAGCGTCAATTCGAGGCCACGGAAAATAGCATACACGGACTGCCCCCATTTTCATACATAGGATGCATATGTTTCATGCATTTCACTTACTCCTGCAAAGTTGTGACGGTGGAAAAACATTCATGCACTACCTTGTATAAGTCTTAATTCAGTGAAAGGACAACATTTTAGCAACTAGACCAATAGTACCTTCCCACACCCAAATTTCCATAACCAAATTTATTTCATGGGTTTTGTGCTGCACCTGAATCATGAATTTACTTTCCACATAACAGTTGTTAAATAACATTTAGTTTACATTACTAATATAGCTTTGAGGCTTGCAAAAGCTCGGTTTTCACCTGGCCTTACCACTGTAATGACCTGGTTACCAACTGGCCTTGCAAAAACTTTCCCTATCCAAAAGCTTGATAACCTTTACCTGGAAGAAAGCCGTGCCACAGGAACTGCCAACGCCCCTCCAGGTAAACCAAGTTGATTTGCCCAAGGTCGCAATGCACCTTTGGAGCAAAACAACAGGTGTAGCCGAGCTTGGGGAAGGCGATGGGCCATCCCCGTGCAAGGCATTAGCAAGGCCGCCAAGGGCATATGACCATAGGTTGGCGAACAACTAGCACTGCCTCTTTTATCACCACCAAAATGGTATGAAAAGCGATGCACAAGCTAAGAACACTCTCACGAGCAGAGCAAGGAATGATTCCAAACTCTCCTCAGACTTTCCAAAAGTGTAGGATTTAGCTGAATATCTTCCTCTTCAGCACCTTCTAAAAAGAGGAGTAAACCGAAGTTTGGCTCGGAGCTACTTCCGGTTTTCACTATATAGTATAAGTGAGCACTTTCTACATACCGAGGTGTGAATCCTGAAGGGACAAAACTTCGGACAGCGGCAATAAACACGAGGAATCACTCACATATCGAGATCAACTTTGAATACTACAGACTGAGATTTTGAAGGACCTCATCTTAGCGAGAGACTAATCAGAGTCGACAGTGATTTCAAAAAGGTGTTTCAAACCAATGTTGAAATTTCAAGCGTCAGTCACCTTTTCACAGCACAAAAAAACCTTAGGGTTTTATTTAAATTAAAGGTCAATAAAACCCAAGGATGTGAACCAGAACTGGTGTGGTTGTATAAGTTGCTCTTAACCTTTATTTAACATTGCATGTGTGGTGGAAAGTAAAGGTAAAATAAACTTCGGTTTGCTATAACCAGAATATTTGAAGTTGTTTTGTGTTATTTTTTGCGTAATATTGTAACACGAATGTTACAGGCGAACCAAACATTAATATTGGTTTTCGATCGATTTTACATCCAAAATATAACGAAATCTCATATGCAGTGATGGTCATATAAATTGAACCCTTTGAGATATAAGGAAAATTTGAATATTTAATGGAAATATTTCATTAACACAGTTATTTGAAAATTACTTGGGCTCACATTTGTGTTGAAATAGCACCATCATTGTCAAACGGTCTCAGCTTTCAGCCAATGAGTGATGACCGCTTTTGGAACATCACTATTCTGACTGCAATGCAGACAAATAGGTTTATTCGAAGTATGTAATCTTTATGGAAATGCATATTGTCAAACAGATTGAGCACCTCCATGTAAAATCCTTTTGGAACGATATATGTATCAGTGGACCGCGCCTGCATGCATGTTGTGCGCATTGAATTACCAAGGATATCATAAAAATTACATAAGTACTGCCTAAAGTTCGATGGGAACACAATGGCAGAGCAGGTACTTGGGCGCAAATACAATTTGCTAACCGGGTCTAGGCTTTGCCCCGATTGCATGTGTGTCTATGTTTCTGGGTTACCCCACCATGTTGTACATCTCAAATACATC
>WWPM01021686.1:0-16912 GCA_023279145.1 Glomeris maerens
AAACACGTTTTTGGTTATGATTATTTTACTATTACAGGAATGAATCAGTCACTTATCTGCATTTACATTAATCTCAACTCAAAGATGTAAACGTCATTGAATTTCTCAAAGAAAGTGCGCATTACAGTAAAGTTTTCCCAAATTTCCTATAGACATTGCATTTTTCTGAACATATCTAAAGTTTCTCCGTTGTTCAGCAAACCATGATGATGTTGCTGGTCACGAAATAGGTTCATCTTGAAAGACCACACATGCCACAGAGCAATTTCACCTGTTAACAGGTCTATATGAGACACATATTAGTTTTTTGAAGACGATGTGGTGTTTTAGTTGTAACATAACGTGTCCAGAAACATTTGTTCATGACAGTACACAGAGATAACGAAAGGGTAATTGCGTGGCTGTGTCACGTGGTTAGAAGATGTAATTGAAGTGAGTTACGATTTGGTCGCATTGAAATTCCCAGATCGATTGCTTTGCGGGATGGGAAAATCGCATGCGGTCGCTCGTTTCGTATAATGAACAAATGGAGAGAGAGAGAAAGAGAGAGAGAGAGAGAGAGCTAGGAAGAAGAAGAAGGAAAAAAAGTCCAATCTTCGTCTTGGGGTCCCAGAGCTGCAACTGTTCAGTGGTGATAAATATCATAAATTAAGACGGTTGTGGGCGTAGCCGAAAACAAAGCTAGCCCATGTGAAGCGAATACTGGAGAAACAAGAAAATTAGCATGGAAAACCTGCGTCTTTCATAAGCGATGGATTAATTTTACGAGTATTTAATGACACTTGGGGCTCAGTGTTGTCAAGACCGGAAACCTTAGTCTACCTATAAAAATAATGATGGTGGTGTGTGGTGATTTGGCAGCGAGATGTGCGCCCTTATTTCACGCTTAATTGCTTCCATTGGAACCATTTGTGGTAAATAATGCTACATAATATTCCATTGCACCAGAAATTTCATTTCAACGCCTTAACGTGCTGTGACAATTTCATGAAACGACCATATTAAATCATAAAATTAGCTATACATGTAAACCAAAAAGTTGTTATTTGAAATTAAAATCTTTGTAATCAACCAAGTATCACCACTATCTTCATATAAAAACAATGTGTATTTTAAATAGCACTCAATAAATATGGTATTTTGTAAGCGTACTATTTAGGCTTTGTGTTTGTCCCAAAATTCACATTTCAATCCCTCCTAAAATTCTCTTAATAATTTAACCTACCATTGAATTATCAAACAGATATTTGAAACCCACCTGAAAAAGCTGGAATATGTAAAAAAATATACCTTTACTATATGTAATAAGAATATGTTTAAATACGTTTGCGCCTAGGGAAAAATTTGATTGGATTTTTCGGTGGGCGTGTCTCCAAGATGGGGTTTCATCTTGATCGGGTGACCTTGTGATCCTAACTGCCATCTATCTGGGGTTTTTGCTTGTAAGAAAACTGTATTTGGGGACCTCCTGGTGGCACGAAACGTCCGCTCGTACGTCATGCCGATGGCAAATTGAAGCGAAATTACCGGCCGCCCCCAAATTACCTCTCACAGTGTACTTTTCCGTTTCCCCATCTTCCCTTTTCTTCTTTACCATCGATGTATCCGTCCGCTAGACCCCACCGTATTATTGTTATTACACGTTAGACAGCCTCGCAACATGGGGTTGGTTCCTATTTGGGCGTGGCTAGCCCCAAAATCTGAAACGCCTCAATTTTTTCCCCATTTCTGCGTAGTGTGCAGTGTAAATTGCAGTCATTTGCATCTTTCATATTATGTAGCGTATAACATAACAGCTCATGCCAATTTAGTTTTTGTTTTATTTAGGCAGCTCTAAAGAACAGCCTACAGAAATATAATAATATGTTTGAGGATGCAATTTCCTATTATTTATGCATTGCTGTAATAAAATAAATATTTGCTGGGAAATTTTATTGTGTTTCTATAAACATTAAACCAGTAAATGCACAATTTCTGTTTGTTGTGTTCCGATTTTTCGAATAAATTGTGATTGGATCCATTTTTGTGTATTACCTAACAATATGAACTGAATTTCCTTTCTTACAAATCAAAGGGAGGATCACTTGGTGTATATAGTGTGCAACATGTACATACACATCCATCATGTGACGTAGACTTTGCACGAAATGGCTCAAAGTATATAGTGCAAATGACTTGCAGAGAGATTACTTTTACGGGATATCCTAAGGAGAGATGACAGAAACAAGGGCCGATGAGTACGTACTCAATGCCTGAGCATTTGTCTTCGATGAACGATATATTCCTATATACTTTAGGTATACTCAGGTTGCTGCCAGATTTAAAATGATGACGTTTATTACAGTGTATGAGAAACGCCACGTGATGGACGATGATGTCACGTGACGTAAAAGATACATTTTCTCTCCCAAATACCAAATAATACATAGAAATGGTTGCTATTTGTCGGTTCTGTCTCCTTCTCAATCCATACATCGATAAATCCCATTCCTTTTGCTCAAAATTTCCCATCATGACGCACTTTCAACTAAATGTGTATACATTTGGCCACATCCAATCACTAATAATAACTCGTACACCTTATTTCGGTTCTTCCCTGTAAAATGAAATGGCTGCCTCACTGAAAGGATTATTGATGAGAAATTTATAGATAGGTTTAGTTATTTCCTGTTACAACCTGGTTGCCATGACAACTGTCACGCATACAAAATGTTGATTGACACATGTATGCTAATACATGCATGATGCTGGTTGTGACGTCACTTAGTGAGTTTACATTCTTGTTCAAATTACACTTTGGCCAAAACGAAACTTAACAGGAACGCTTTCTGATATACCGAATGAATGGAGAAAGTTTGAATTCTGGATATTGAGACTTGCACCTGAGCATGTCCATTGCGTGCTGCGCCATCTGGCGGTTCAAAATGTAATTTCAACTCTGTGACTGTGACTACAGTATATAGGCTCTATACTAAGCAAAATCAGATTTTTCCTTTAGAAACGCATCAACGAAATTAATGTCCCGATCCCAAAATATGGCTTAAGTGTTTTTATAACTGCTTGAATTTTGTTTTGAGCGATTTGTTGAGAAAATTTGATGGTGGGGTAGATTTGAACTTGCACATTGTGAATCAGTTTGAGAAGTTATTGGTTTGGTTATTAATTGAGTGAGCATTTGTTGGTACAAGGAAACAATTTGCTGGTTTTTGGACCGCCCCCGAGTTACGTTCGCGTCGTCAAGCATTTACTTTTTCGTTATTTTTAAGGACCCCCTGCATGCTGAGGTTTTTACGATGTCGTAAGATGAATGTTTGCTCGTAAAACTGCGAAAGTCGGTTTTCTCGCACCACCAAAGAAACGACAAAACCTTTACGGACCAAAATTCTCCCTTCGGAGCTTCTTATATATACTATATATACTATACTATACTCCTTCTTTCTTCTTCTCCTTATTATACGTCTAGTTCTACTTCATTTCTTCTCCTTTTTTTTTTCTTTCTCGCAATATATCGAGCCGAAAGACTCTCAACTTTGCTGTTCCTCGGCTTCAGCACACAGAATTAAGTCGAATAAAAACATTGTCTGTAGACGTTCATATTGATTTGTCTTTTCTTGGATCGAGATCTTGGAGATGCACTTTCATCAATTCCTAAATGTCTTAAACTTCTGGAATCTGAAACTAGTACGTAGCCTGTATGTGTGCCTTATATACATTCTGAATTGTTAATTTATAATCATTTTTTGTTTCAATCTGTGTGCTTGCTATTACATTTTCTCATGTTCTTACTTTCAACTATAAAATACTTAGATATCCGATATAAACACCAAAGATAAATTTTCATATAATGCATGGTTATTTCCAGTTCGTGTTTTCCTCACATTTTTGGCTTTGGTTATTGTTACAAGTTTCTCGCATTTTGTAAAATATATTAATCTCAAACTATGTATGTCAGTGCATGAACATGATAAATATTTGTTGAATTATGCATAAATATTAATATTTTGATTGCACTTAATGCCGACTTTCTTGAAATATTGCATACTAAGTGCGTCTAGGCCTACATATTGGGATTGAATTTATGGTTTTTGTAAGTTATACATGTTATTATTGTCATCTCCACTTGACTGTGGTTGATTGGTGCACGTCTCATGATAATATTGCCAGCAACATAACAGGTGCATACGTGTAGGCCTGTATAAACTAGCCTATATATTATGTGCATGTAAATAAGGTTTGGGATTTTGGGAGAAGGTCTCAATGGTGACCCGAGCAGCTACTTGTGTTTATATCGATCGCATTTTAGGTTTTCGTTTCTTGCTTGTTTCCCCAACTATTTTTTCCGCCCATTCTTTTTCTTCTTTTTCTTGTCGTTTTCTTGCCTTTTTCTTATACATTTTCTGGCCACGGTTGGACGTATAATAAACAGAATGGAGGGCTAAGGTTTTTGCACCCTTCCCCCCTCCCACTTCCCACACGAGCTGTGTAGATGTGCAGAGAAAGAAAGAAAGAAAAAAGTATAAGGAGAAGGAGGAGAGAGAAAGAGAGAGGAAAAAAGTAGATTTGGAAACGGAGAACGAGAACGGTCCGGACGGAAATAAATGATGGAAGGGGGCGCTTGCAGCGGGATATCGGAGACGGGGGACGCACGTGACATCCATCAGTCACTGCACAGAGCAGGGGTTTGAAGCAAGGGGAGGATTGTCGCCATCCAAGGCATCGAACAGTCGCCATTTTGAAACGGGCCGCCGCCATCTTGCACACTCCAGCTTTTAGTCCAGGCGTTAATGAAGTGGTAGCCGCAATGCAATCCAATTCGCCGATTGGTTCCCACCAAACACGATCGTTAAAGGGTGTCGTTTCCGCCTGCCCCTTCCCTGCCATGCCCCCCTACATTGGGCCTACATTGCCCCCAAACCGGAAACAAATACTTTTCCAAAGTCTGCCGCTTGGAGCGCTCTAAATTCCTCTCACCTATACAGGGTGTTTCTGAAATAGGTGGCCCAAACTTACAGGCAAAATTGCCTGCTTGCATAAATAAAAGCAAGACACAGAGTTCCTGTAAACCCATGGTCTCATGGGCTTAGGTTTTAAGTAGCACGTATGTACTGTAGTATGTGACATCCGTAATTCATGCTCCCCACATCTTTATTAGGAAAGCATTTGTGTTGTTTTTATGCTTTGTCAAAGATCTCATTTGATTTGCAGTTTTGTTGCTGCAGTATAATATTTTGCAATTATGCAGTGAAACCAATTTAACAAAAAATCTTAATATTTGACATTGAAATTATTATGTTTCTCTTTAGGATCATTTGTGGTAGCTTGTAAAATGTAGCCGTTTAATAATTGAAATGAGCAAATGGCTCGCATTGTGTTACTATGAAAATGTTATGCAGGGGTTAGTGAGATTGGGTGGTGGCACCTCCCAACTCAATTCGGCAGCCAATCAGGGGAGGATGGATCGATAAATGATTGATAACCCTGTGGATGTCGCAGATGGAGATGGAGATGGCCTGGTCACTCGAGCGAGCACCAGTTGCAAAGGTTTGCTTCTAAAAGAAACCAAACATGGAGCAACCGATCGATGAACAACCTCTTTTATGGACCTCAACGTCCACCATACAATATTCGCTTTTCAAGATGAATTGCCATCTCTTGTGTTCAAAAATGAAGTCCATTACGACACAGTTGCCTTTATTACAGTCTTACAATTGTTTTATATAAACCTCCTTATCATGAAATTAAGCTGGCAACTATTTTAATGCACCAATTTCAGATGTGTAGCTTGTTTTCATGTGAATTGCAATTGGATGAGGATGTTAAATATTAATTTTTGTGTGGTTATGACTTTGGATTCGTCGTTTTAAAATTAAACATTTTCCTGTTATTTTGGAGGTTTCTAGAAACAAGCTGTTCACAAATCAGAAATTGTTGATAGCTATTAATATTGTTATATTTTTACATATTTCATTAGCCAAAATTTGTAATATTACAGCAAAACTAAATGACATTTCATATACATGTCTATATGCTTAAGTTAGATATACGAGATATACACATTGAAAGCCAGGTTTGTTGATTGAAGCCTCCAGAGAGCGACATGTACAATGGACATAAATTGCACTAAGTTTCCTGGCAGATTTTGGGTTTGCGCAGGAAGCCGAGTTTAATAGTGCATTGTGTAATTGAATTGGGTGTTGTTGACTATATTGGAAGTTGTGTTTTGACTGAGGTTGGGGTGAAATGCAGCTGCTTGTCCGTCTTCATCTCTCCTATTTCTTTTAGTTATTTGTTTACACTTTGGCTTGCTGTTGTATACGTTTCTCAAAATGGCCAACTCGGCGCAAAGTTAAGTCATTGACTGCCCATATAGTGGCCAACTATATAACCTAAAACTGAATCTCGCATATACAGCTGCTCTTCAAAAAAAAAAGAGAAGTGGGGGGAAAAAAAATCTGTACTTGTGCAGGATTTCTCTCTGTTTTTACGACCATCTTTTTCCCCGAACCAACCGTTTTAACCGGTAAATACCGTTGTTACTGGGAGCGATTTTAAATTCCCGAATGGACATAAAAAAAAACCTTTACATTCCCAAGTGTTTATGTATGGGCCTACTTTGTGAACGAAATCCGAACCGAAGTGTGTCAAAGGGTTGTAAATGAAAGAAATGGATATATTCATTCTTATTTTTAGTGCCATTATTTCCTTCAACCCACTTGTGTAAATTATTACGCAATTCTTTCACTAGCCACTATGGGTTATAGTTTGCTGCAGCAGACAATGAATTTTACGATGTCGTTTGAAAGGATTCAAATGCATTTCAAAACTCCAAGGGTGAGTTTAATAATGACAGCGTTTTATAAATTGATAAGCTTCCTTTAAGCATTGCATACAAAAATACTAAATACCTATAAAGTAGTGACAATAAGTGTAATATGACACTCAGTGAATAAATGTTTAGTTAGGAAATACAAATTGTTTGAATATATAAATAATATTAGCTAATTCTGGGCATAATTTGAACCATTGTGATCATAAAACCATGAAATTCATCAGCTCAATAATCATGGTAATTAATTTTGAAAAATTACTAAAATGCAATTTAATAATTATAGACAGTATAAAGTTTGACTTTTTGCTATGCCTACTTATTTCAGTAATTTGTCTACAATCATATTTGTGTACATTCATAAACTCATGCATGGTGAATTTGAAATATACTAATGCATGCTGTTTTAGATTTTATGAAAATATTGGGAAAGTTGTTTATTTGGAATTTGTTGGGGCTCACTATAGCTTGGCCACGTCCAGAAATATGTAAGGCTGTAAATCGATAAGTTACAACTTGTGACAGGTTCAGCTTCCGAACTGGCGCACTTTAAGTATCGGTTCTGTGTGCCATAGCCTCGAGTGGCGTCCGTTGGTGCGTGCGCCTTAGCTCACTTTCCTTTCTCTGCGACCATAAATCTTAAGTTTGCACTTGGTTGAAGGCTACAACTACCATAATGCGAGGGTTGATGCCTGCAAATGACCACTTGCAACCTTATCTATTTAATTTTTCCCACTAAAATAGTGAATTAAACGGCCTGGGTGTATCTTCAGCGCCAGATTATTGCATATAATATATATTATGTCCACGTGGTTAGGCCTATCTGCACACAAAGCGCGTGCTTTGTCTGCATGTGTGCCTCTGTATATAATAGTGTTATTATTACTTGGGAGGAGATTTAATTGGATTTGATACGCGACGTTCAAAATCTAGAATGCAAAATGGGGAGGAGGAGGAGGAGGACAAAAAAAAAAGCTTGTGTTTTCTGTGTACAGAGGCGCATGTGCATTATGGAGATAAAAGCAAATTAAACATGGTCTGGGTCGGTGTGATCGTCAACGTGAATTACAGACACCAAGTGCGATATGGCACTCCAGAGCCCATGAATGTGTCACCGCAACAGACCTGATTTAAGGAGTCTTGCAGCGCAAACACCCCTAAATTCTTCCTCCAGGGACATATACAAGGGACCATTATCCTTCCTTCTCTATATAGTTTACTGTATTCGCATCTTAAAACCCAGGTGTATTTCGCTTAATTGATCTTTTCTCCAGATAAAACACTCCCTGTACTCCATTCTTTACACGTGCAGGGACAAACACATGCAATGTCTGCAATCTAATTTTATGCATGTATTACAAATGATTAAATATTCTGATCAGAAACTGGATGTTTGGAGAGGCGTCTAAATTCTGACAGAGTGTATAAGGTGTAACACAGATATGTGTTCCGCCAGAATGCGTGACCATTGACCAACATTACGGTTCATGGTGCATCGTGTTAACTAATCATGATGTGAAACAAAATCTTGAGCAGAATACAAAATCGATAAGGTGATCATGTGACACACTTGCACGCAATGAAGTTGCTCTCACCCCGGCCCGGCACATTCAATGAAGTTGCAAGTTTCATCATGTCATTATCGGACCATAAACTCACAACTACACCCTTCTGGGTGAACACAAAATCTCAATCTATATACACGGACAGTGTATAACCATCAAAATGAATGAAGCAAATCCCCAGAATAACAAGGGAAATAATAATTTCCAAATTGTAGAGATTGTAAACACTTTATAATCAGAAACTAGCTTTTTATAAGACGTTATGGAGTTAAAGTCTATTGTTTGCTTAGTTTTATTCGACTATAATATATTGGTTTATGTTCACAATTCATTATTTATTCTAAAACTCCATTTAAATAATGAGACCAAATATTTTTGTTTAGTTCGATAGAAGAATTCACATTTCTAATAATGGGAATTATCTTAATATACATTGTTTATTGTCCAACATATTGTTTTAGGTTACAGAAAATAGTTTACACATGTTAACTATATATTTGACATTCTATTTGATTTATTCGAGAATTTATGGGGAAGATGTTTGATAATTTATTTGACTGATTGAGACCACTTTGTGAATGTGGGTATTGGGGTTTATATAGTTGGTCGTTACTGTGTATACAGTGGAAAGTCGAATGGGTAAAATTGGCCGCAAGGTACACGGTGTATAAAGAAATATGTCTTCAAGTAGATGTACAGATTCGGACTATCAATGAGAAACGAGGTTTGTTTCGAGTTCCCTTGGCAGTTTGTGCACTCAACCCATGCTCTTGCAATTTTCCCCCAAATAGGAAAAAACCCTATCAAAAGTATACGACTTCTTCTGCCTCTTCTATACCTTCTTCTATATATTCCTTTTCTTTTCTTGTGTATACTTCTTATATTCAGCCTTTACTCCTGAGGGAAGGATAAAAAATCTTCTCATCGTCGTTGTTGTCGTTCTTCATGCAGATTGAATTCCTGTACGCACCTGGAATTTTAAACACTGAACTCGCTGTATGTTTTTGTTGTTTTTTCCCTTCTTCTTCTTCTTCTTCTCCTTCTCCAAAATCCAGTCCAGACCCCGGTGAAAATTCCAACTATACCCTTGTTTTATTTTTTTTTTGTTTTTCTTGGCCGTGTATCCTTAAAAACCTGCTTGTCCGTCGCAAGCGTTGGACATGAAAGAATCCTATAATTCAGACTTGGATGATTATGTTTTCATTTAAATTCCTCGCTTGTAAAGTTTTTCCCCCACGCGTTTTGCAATTAAGATTTTTATAACTCCAAATATAAAGTAACTATGGCTATAACTGAAACTAATAATTCGGTTCTTTGTTTTTGTATCGTTTTATACAATGTACATTATCAAGTTCTATGTATAGCCTAATTATTGTAAAAGTACATTTGAAATTTTAGATATGAGCTTACTGTGTTTTGAAATCGGAGGAGTTTGGGGAAAAAAATTGCTTAATTTATAAGAAATTTTGTCGTTGTTAATCTATTAAAACATTTATTTAATATTTACTTATTATTTAATGCATATTGTTTTTATAACGGTATGTAAATTGTAATTTTGTGAAGCAAAACTTAGGCTATGAAATTTTAGTTGAAATCTCGCAACATTTTCATGTTATATGACTCTTTACAACATTTTATGATTATGGGCCCCTATACTAGGCATTTTAAATGACTTTATTATTGTAATATTCGTGAAGTATTTTAATAGATATGCATTTTGGAATGGAAATTCAAGAGGAAGGAATTTTTATTCCTTCATGTTTGGTGCATTAATGTAGCTAATATTTGTTGGTTGCCGAAAATGAAAGGTCGTTTGCCATGTAATTTGGAGAGTATAATTTTTGTCGCAACATTCCTTAGTGCTGTTAAAAATGTGAACATTCCTCCTCTCTTTTCTCTTTTCAATACGCCGACAGGAAAGAAAATAATTCCCCTTGTGTGATCACGACAAAAACAGGATAAGAAAATGGGGAAAAAAAACTTCATTCCTGAAGATGATGTCACACGTGGTCAATACCAATCTTACATGAAACTATATAACATATCCCTTCTCCCTAAAGCAAGGAAATTCCAACACATATTTTATCTTGAAAAATACTTATCCACAACTAAATTAAACATACAATGTCATCATCTTATTAGTCGCTTTCTGTGTCTTTATATAAGTTTGCATGGTTTTGAGGGATATTGCCTACAATACACAGTCGATTAAAATTAATTGGGACACTTGCAGGTAGATGGCGCACTGGTGGCATACGGTGTGCAGGCGTTTTTATTTCACGAACGGTGTTTCATACTTGAAATATAGTATGTCTTAACTGACAAGAGGTCTGCCTGACTGGTGCAATGGTGGCCATAGTTGTGGATGGAGAATGCTTGAGTATAATGTCCCTCGATTTTTATTTTGTTGTGAATTTTTATGTAAGCCGACCTTTTAAGCGCCACGTTAGCCTGAAATCCTCTAATCTCAGATTATATGCTGATGGACGGCGTTTTCTAGCTTCTCCAGTGACACTTGATGGTGGTGCATGTCACGTGATCATAAAGAGTATAAGAGTAAAAGTTTAGGTAATCCTAGGATCACGTGTTCCGCGAAACGAATTTTTCCCTGGCAGAAAAAATTGCTCCCATGTTGAATACCGTCTTCATTAAGATGCCATAAATAACAATGAGAGCTGAGAAAGAACAGGGGGAAAAAAGATGTACTACATCTCTCTCCATGGGAGTTAGTACCTGTATTCAGTTTCGTGCACAAGTGACGTCATCACAGCCACCCCTTCCACTCCCTTAAAGTTTGGCCAAACTTGTGTGACTGTAATTTATAAAGTATGAAAGCTTTAACTGAAAGTGTCCAAAATATTTTCCAGTAATTGGTCCAACAATTAAATGATGCAAGACTGGTTTTGAAATTATTGAATTTCAACATTGCGTAGTTAGATGTAGGCAAATTCGTGAATGAAGGAAGATTATTGATAAATTTATACGGTTTAATAAGATCTTTATTCCACTTAACTTATAAAATGGTAGTGGAGGTGATTGGAAATGCAAAGCTCTTTAATATTAATGAATGGAAATGTGATTTTGGAGATGCCATGCAATCAAATTTGGACATTATTAATGTCCACCCACTTTTGATATGCTTGAGGGCCAGTTTTTGATAGGGAATTTTTTTATGGGACACAAGGAACCGGAAGTTGGCTTGCCTCGATCTCATTAACCGTTTAATCATGTAAGTAGGGATGAAACGAGTAACAGCTGCATGCAGTCAAGTGTTAAGGGGTTAATCACGTCTGTCACCTTGATTAATGTTCCTTCACAAGACCTACTGTATTCTCTATGTAGTTCTATAATACCGTGTGCTGTATACACACTTAGACACTGGGCCCCTTTTCACCCCTTTACCCACTTATTCTTATTATGCATTTTGTCCGAGTGAAAAATTTCAAAACCTTTCAGGCAATTGCATTTTCAATCAATATTTTGGGTAACTTGTTTAAAAATGTTACAGCGTTTGGTACCTATGCATTATTAATAAATCTCGCTAGATTTGCCCTCCCCGTATATGTGATTTGGTTTTTAATTTAACAAATTGGGGTATCGTGAAACACGGATATTGTTTAGCACTGCTTTCAACTCAGAACACGCATTTAATAATATACATTCATTTTTATTGTATTATCGATTCAAAAACGACAACAGTAATATATCGAAAATGATTCTCTATCAATTGTCTAGAAAACGTGGAACTTTCCAAATTCTAAAATACATAATGTTAACAAATATATTCACCAGTGAACAAACAAATCTTTATGGAGTCGAAATGTGAATACTATTAAAATTTTAGATAATAGAAATGGTGAAATATTTAATATTAGCCTATTGAATTCAATAAGCTTGTGATATACAATTTCACAATTTTTGTAAACGTGTAAATGTGATTTACAGTGTATTGTCAAGGAATCAGCTGACAGGACAATGCCATATATTATAAAATGAACAATTTGAACAATTGGCTAAGCCACTTTGATAGCTCTTATACAATATATTTATTATATGACAATAAAGTACAGACTTTTGATAAGGAGCTAAAACATTTTGAAAAGTCTGAATTCGATTTAAATGAAGGAACTTGTCTTACATTGATGTATTCTGTTTTCTGGTTTCAGTGAATTGTATACAGAATTTACTTAATTGTGAGGTTGTTGAATGTCATAAAAGTTTATTGCAGTCTGTAAGGAAAAAATGGTATTTTGCGCAGACGGTTATATAATTTACAATAACAAGACTTCAATTTATTATACAACTTGCATGTAAATCTTAATTCTTGCTTCAACTTTGAAGACAAGATTTTGTAGCATGTTAAGAAGATAGTATCCCTCTGAATGCCTACTGCGTAAGACAGAATGGTTTCTTTTACTATCAAGCCAACATCCTACACTGTATATTCACTATATTGCTCATCTGGGAAGGGAGAAAAGAAGTTTCTATTTCTTTTTCTTGAATGGCCGGTCTGTTGCTTTATTTATTCTGGCCACTGGTTTGATTCTGGTCTTATTTCCGTCTAATTTGGTTTTGTTTGTCCGGAAAGCGAAACACCCGCTGAGATTGTCCTTTTCATTCAAAGTGGCCTGGTTCCCTTCTTTCTTTCTTTCTTTCCTTTTTCGTATATGGGAAAAAAAATGATTCTGGCTCTGAGCGAAGAAGTGGAACAGCGTCTTCAATGCAACCAAAGTTTCAGTTGCACAACTTCCTTCAGAAAATACCCAACATTATAACTTTTTTTTCCTGTAATCTTGGGGAAAGGGCCTGAATGACCAAACTTGACTGTGACCATTTGTTAGCTGTGTAATCTTAGTACACAGTAGGGATTTGAAATGTGCAGTGACCAGAAAAACAACGGGTGGTTGGATCCCCAACTTGCCAAAACTTGATTTCAGACTTCCCAGTTTCATTGAACCTTTCAATATTTTCTTCTTACTTTATACCATATTACAAGCACAGTTCTTATTCTTTTTTTATATTAGCAAACCATTGTATTTTCAGTAATTTGCATGCTGAGTATTCATTTTTAATATAGGTCTGCCCGAGCGAATATTTTTGCCAACAATTCCATGAATATTGTGATAATTTACCTCTATGACTATCAAAAAAATGGAAATTCCTTTCAAAACATGCTTCATTAAATTAATTTCAAATACAACTTTGCAGACAAAGTTCTTGCTTTTATTTTTAAACACGTGAGATTAAATCTTATGCATTTTAATTCTTTCCCTATTGATTTGTAGATGGTTTTTGTTCGCATAAATTTTAAGATTCAATTCTGAAAATTCTCATAAATATATTGAAATTACAATAATAAAAGTATGTAGGCCTTTCTAATGTAAACAATGATTCAAATACAATATTACAGCAATGGTTCAATTACAATATTTATGCGTGTTTATATTGTTATGGCAATGATTTGATCAAATTACAATGATCCATATGATCTCAACGTTTTATTATGGGCAATTTCACGTAATTCATTTGAAACATAACTTTTGCAGACAGTTGCATGATGAGAGCAAGTTGGCATTTGACACAGTTGGTGCAATGGCACTCCGTTCTCAACTCAACTCTTTCAGCAGCCATATAATTGAGGGCTGTCTTCTTATATATACTCTGTTCCTTTTAAGTACTACATTGCACTTGCGGACTACTTGCTGTCATCTTCCCACAAGGACCTTGTTGAAAAGTGTACCTGTCGCCAAACCTGCGCAAAGACAGACACTTTTGTGTTGTATTTGCACAGATGAAAGAAAGAAGGAAAGACAAGACAGACAGATCCTTTTCATTTTTTCCTTATATAGTGGTGGTGAACTCCTTTTTCTCAAGTTTTGACGAAAAGTGGTTCTATTCCCTTTGGGTCCTATACGTTTTTTGTTCTTCGCTTCACAATAACATGACCAGAAGAAACGTGTTGCAGCCCTGGCATTTGTTTGCTTTTCATATTTTTCGGACATTGCAAGTTGTTTACTTTTGTGACGGATTGAGCAGAAGAGAAAAGCCATAAAGCGTTCTAACCCCGCCCCTTTTGTCCTCATGTCCTCGTGTCCAGCCCCGAGGAAAAGCACTTCAAACCGAAGACCAATGCACATACTGTAGTATAGAGGCCCTATATATGCAGAAATCCGATTGCTCTTGCCATGTTGGCAGGGGTTTTTCACTCCCAAGGACAAGAAAAGCAGCACAAATTGCTGCTCTGCGGGGGTGGAGCTCAAGGCCAGTGCAGGAGTTTTGGTTCCTCTCATGGGGCGAGGATTAAAGATGGAGGCAGAATTGCTGGGGCATGCAACCACCCCATTTGCCCTCTCTTTTCTCTGCGCACGATGCGAGCTAGGGCACTGCGCATGTGCGCCACCCGCAAAATCCATCTTTGCATACCGATAACAAACAGAAAATGCCTCGCGACGATTTGTTTGTGACCAACTCACTTGTGACTATTAGTGTCTGTATTGCCGTCTCATTTGCATTTTACCCTATGAGTAAAACTATTGGAATGTTATCTTGTTTGGTGACCAACAAAACAATGATTTTTTTGAAGAATTTGAAAGACGTTACTTTATATTGCTTAGCCAGCAAATAATAAGACTATAGTCTGGAATCGTAATTGACAGCTTGCGTCTTACACTGTAAAACACTTTTGACGTTTTCATGGAGGAGGTCTGTGATTTCTGTCAATTTTGAACTTCACTTTCTTAAGCTTGCAGTTGATGCTCCTTCAATATAATAGTCATCTTCCATTGCTAACTTCTCTTTCAGTTTCCTAAAGGGTTGTCCAAAGCTGCAGATTTCGAACATTATTTATAGATACCTTCTTAATATTTTATACATAATAATCGGAAATCAATTGAAATAAATATAACATAACTGTAATCAATGTCAATACGTTCGTGTTCGTTATGGAAAATTTCAATTCAATACATTGTTGACCACAATAGGAAATGGAATTCATTGAATTATCCCGGTCGGTGTACATCTTTCTTACAACAGTAAATGTGGCTGCTTCTTATTTTTCTCGTAGATCTTGGGCTGAGTCCACTGCATGGCTTGGGGGTATTGCTGCACAGGAAGCCATGCTTCTGTTTTCTCTGATCGATGTCACGAACCGATATTTATTTATTTGTCACGTTGGTGGCGCTTTGCCATTTCCGGCGGAAGTAGGTGGGGCATGTGTATGTCTGTGGGTGTTTGAGGCGCTCGGATTAAGCGAGAAAAAGAAGGCAGAGGTCGTAAATTATTAAAAACTCTCTCCTTCTCCTAGCTGGATAAAGAGGATGCGAGTGAAAAGAGAAAAGCTCTTTTTCTTCTTCTTCTTCTTCTTTCTTCCTCCTCCTCCTCCTCCTTTATATTTTCCCCATTGCTCGCCCATGGCCCCTGTGATATTCGGCCAATCTTAGCGGAATTGGAAATGGTGGTACGTGGGGGGAAAATGGAAGATCTCGAGCTGTCACTTAGGCTTCTCTGTTGCCATGGTAACCATCGCGGCCAACACTCAGCACACGGGTGTACATGTACACCTTGCTTCCACTTTTAGTATATTCTCCTCCTCAATTTCGGAATATCAAACAAGAAGCAAGATTTCTCTCCGTTTCTCCTTCTACCAAACTAGCACCACCCCTATTTTCCTTTGCATCCCACCATGCTTGTCGCACCCAGTGAGATTAATGAATCTAACGCCTTTTCGTTTTCATTGCGCTTGCGCACTACACTCTTACTCCTATGTACCAAGCTTGTTTGTTCCCTTTCATCCATCCCTCCCTCCATCCCTTCCCATACCTTTTTCTTTCTCCTTCGTACTTTATTTATTTAGCAGATAAGGTATATCAGGCGCGAAAAGGGAATCGCCAATTTCAGATGCCATATTTTGCCGCCAGGGTGTTCGGGTTATACACGTCAACTATCAATCAATAAATGTAAACTGAATGTGCGTATAGAAGGAGAGGGGGAAAAAAAAACATGTAGAAAGATGCATTATTTATTTTTTTAAGAATTACAGGTTATATGTGAAATGAAGTCATTAGAACTGTGAAAGACGGAAATCCCACAGTTGTACACTTATACATTGTGTCCTCAAGGTGCTGCTGTAATAGTTAATCAAGAATCAAGTTTGTACATATTACCATTCAAACCAGTTTTCATTTCATAAACTTGTTAATAAAATAGAAATGTTAATGTGAATTAAATTTGAATTTCCACAAATACATACAGGTTTTGATTGCAGAATTTTATTGAATCATGTGTAAAACAGTATTTAAACGTAAGATATCAATTGTAAACGTCATCTTTAAGTAAATGGTGACGTCTTATGTTTGCATGCATGGTGTGGCTAGCAGTAATTTTTGGTTGTTTGTAAAATTCAATGTTAATTTTGGACGTTGTTGCCTAAACTTTTTAAACTTAAACTACTTGACGCAATGCATTTCAAGTAAACATATGGATGTAACTATATAATGAAAATGTGATCAGGTGCATAATATTG
>WWPM01021689.1:0-13420 GCA_023279145.1 Glomeris maerens
CAAATACAGTTTCAACATGTTAAACATTTCTCAATATGAATTATTTATTGTGCGTATAACAGCTATAAATGAAGGAACTATTATAATAGTCATTCTCATTTGTCCCGGCAGAAGCCGAATCACATTAGCAATTCAATACAGTGATACATGCCGTGGTCTACGACAGTATCTTGTTACAAAATTACGCAATATAAATCGTAATCCCTCATGGGTCCCAAGAAATTTACCGAAAATGAGCAAGGAAAGAGAAATCATGTGAGAATTACACTGGTGATGAAGAAAGAGATCATTGCTAAGCAAGAGAGGCTTTTGGTTATGGGAACGGATTATTTCTATTTCCTTTATTTCTAATGAGAAAATTTGATTCCATTTACGAAATGTTTTTTGGAACCAATTAGTTATTCCGTAACCGAGGCGTTAAGACATAAGTCATTTATGACGACTTTAAAAATGTGCATTCATTGCTCGTAGTCAGTAACTACATAGTGCCCTTGAGGATTATAATTACGTAAACCTTGTGAAAGTGCGATAGCCAATAAGAAAATACGTTCATTTCTAGTTGAGACTAGCAGTAAATCCGAAGAGACAAAATAAGGTTGAATATTTACTAACAAGAGAAATTGGTGTCTACAAAAAACAGAGTCAAAAAAGAAGCTGCAATTGCAAAGCAAAAGCAGAACATAGTTTCCAATATTACAAAATATTTTCTTAGGAGATCAATATTTAATTCACTGAGAAAGTTGTTTCTCTAGTAAAATGTACAGTAAGTATATAGAATCAGGAACATGTGAACATTTCTAACGTTATTCGGAATTTGCTTTGAATCCATTATTGATCAATAAATAAATCGATAGATATCACAATAAAAATTTGGCATTTCATGATAAGAAAGTGTGTCCTGTTTGCACATGTGACTGACTACATTCTTATATCATCTATCGTTGTGATGCTATAAAAGCGTTTCCAACCAACTCACGTTCCTTATTGATGGGGTGAACTAATAAAATATGGTTTATTTTTTTATTCCTCTAAATAAATATTTTACAGCATGGATAAATTTTAAGTGTTGTTGTACAAATTTCCGGTTATAAAGATTGGCGTGTCTGAAATCTGTGGAAAGTTTCTTAAAATGATTGTGAGCTTCACTGTATACGTACAACAATGAACCCACAAATATCTAGGCCTATGGAATTATGAGCTTAAAAATCGATATTTTATACGTATATTCTGCTCATGGATCCATACATGAACTTCACGTATCAAATGGGATTGGGAAATCTGCCAAAACAATGTTAGCAAAAACCGCAAGATTGTTATGTATGTATATATGTATGTTCACATTCTCTATGCAGATAAATTTGATATTGAAGACTTCTGAAATTTAATACGATTTCAAAATACAAAATAGATTTTTTTTCCCAATTTGATGAACGGCAATAACATGGAATTTGTAGATCATTAGTATATCGTGCATGCTTCTTTAAACAACATCCTAATTATGGATACATTATTAACTTCACAAAGATATACATAGTCAATACATGAACAATAAAAACTTCGTCATCTCAATTACAGCATATACAAGATTAATCTTCAACGACTAAAGAATGTCATTTGATATATGAGAATGTTTCGGCATGACTGTTGAAATCAGATGCGGTCAGATTGCGTAGCTAAATGTTTGATTTTTTTTTCTATCTTCCTTCTTCACACACGTTTATGAGTACTAACGAAATTTTACCATTTCACAAATCCGATTTACTGAGCATCCTCAAACATACCTAGCATGGCATTCGTGTATATAAAACTTTAACACCGCTATTTATGTGCACTTATATAGTCCAGTTGTTGTTGCAGTTTGGTATTCAAGAAACCAACCGGAGGGCATAAATGATTTTTTTTCTCCCCTTTTTTACATTAAGTATAAATAATCGGAAAAATAAAAATAAACTTTTGTTGGTTTTATAATTTCTTGCCTGCAGCTTTGAGAAGTGAATGTTGTTAACCGTACGTAGGTACTTATGCTAAAAACAACACAATTGCTGTGTATCTTTTTCTTTTCTTCCGAATGGCATCTTAAAGCGTGACGGAAATGTTTGCAACAACAAAGGACCACCAAAATTACAGGCCAGAAAAGTTCACAGTTTGCATTTTTTTCTTTCTTGTCTAGAATGCATGAAAGAGATACAAATTTGTCATCGGTGTAAATCCGTAAAAATAAAACGCATAAAGTTGAGCTATAGTTTTTGAGGTAGCCTATACACCTAAAATGGACAATTTGAAAAATAAAGAATTGGCATGAAACACGTGTCACCCGTTGTTGAATATTTGTAAACCAAGAGTTAGGACAACGATAAAAAAAAACCAAACTCCAGGGGGATTAAATGAAAAAAAAACCATGCATGCACGTAGTATTATCAAAATATTTGTTCAGTTTCAGAAATTACCATGTCGGTTTGTGCAAAAAGTAGGTACACCAGAATTTTGCAACAAATTATAGGTACCAGTATTAGTTTTATAATACTGTAACGGCAATCAAGTATGGTAATTGTAAGCTTGCAATTTGCTTTTTATATAAGTACGTAGTATTTTATTTTGTCGGAAAACTTTAAGGTTTTGGTCAGTATTTAATTGAAGAATTTTTTGCATTTGATCATAAGAGAAAATAGCTGTAATAAGACGAAGCACAGTAGACTTATTTGGCAATAAATAGTACTGCTATTTTAATTGAGCAAAATTCAATTTCAATTAATCTATTGCAATATTACTGTATTTACAGGTTGACATTGTGATTTGGTAAATTTATAATCCCGGAATTGGTTAAGATCTGCCTCTTAGAACTTGAATGTCATCAGATATTTTAATTCTTCTTTCAATAAGATTATCAAGAATTTTGCAAGTTTTATGACCAGCCAGGGGAAGCAACTGCAACTCACGCAAGCGCAGTAAAGTCTGTTAGGGAAAATGCCGAGTTCGGGCCGGTGGGCGTGGTTAAAACGTGGTTATTATCCTCCCTCGTGGCCGTGGACTAGCACAATTGTGTGGGGAAGCTGCAGAGAGGAGAGTTTGCAATCTGCAAGTGCGGAACATTGCCACAATTTATTTATTCCATGTGAGAAACAGAGAAGAAAAAAAAATAAGTTGGAAAATCTCGCATATTTTTCTGACAATGAGTGCAAAAGGTGAAATAATATCGATAAAAATATTGTTTCAATAAGTTCAACTTTGGGAACTTTATATATTCGAGAGCAGCAACACAACAATGGACTAAAAATCCTCGGGGACAAAGTTTCAACAAGAAAACTGTTTATCCCAGTTGACAGTTTGATCTTCGTTCAATGATGATGGCAAAGTTGTGGTGTATAGTGATTTTTGCAATTTTGGTGGAGTTGCAAGAGGCCTTTGCAGCAAACAATGCGGCCTTGCAGAAGGTTTTCGAGCAGTTGCTAGAAGTCCCAACGAAAGAACCAAAGGACCACCATGGCCAGCCCCCTATTCCACAGTACATGATGGAATTGTATGAACGATTGCGCAATGGGCATGTTGGGTCCTGGAATGGCAGCAATAAGAACAGTGACATAGTTCGCAGCATTGCACCAATGAAAGGTAAGCAAACTCCCTAAAACTTTAAAGAGTCCAATTCGTCATAGTATCTAAACATAAGATTTACATTGCAATCTGAACCAATGCCTTAATTAAGATTGTAAAATATTTGGAAACATTTTTTTTAAATAGTAGTAGGCAAAGTTGTTTGATAATGACATAAGGGACTAGAGTTCTTTTGGATGTAAATTATGTAGCCTTAAAGCTTGAATTGCATGTGACAAGAATGTATAATGAAAATCAATGTGCACATTTAGTATTGAAAAAGTATAAACGAAATCTGAAACTGAAATGTGGAACATTTGCAGCTGGAGTCCAATGTTTGCACAGTACATTCCGCAACATTGCAGATTCTTGACAATTAATATACCTATTTCCCCTTGCCAATGATTACTTGTTTCATATATAAATGTTACATTCAATTATACTTAATGGAAGCTTGGAAAAACAATCTTTGCCGTTCCATCTCTTCTGTCCGCCAATGTAATTACATAATAACACTGGCAAAAGTTTTTAAGTGCAAAATGCTGACATGCGTTTTTGTTTCAAAAATGGCGCCAATATAGAAAGTCTATAGGAAAAAAGAGCACGTTGTAATGCGGTTCCGTCCAGTTTCCAGTTTGGGAAGCGAAGTTTATTATAAAAGAGTGTATAAAAAAAGGTTAAGGAATGTTAAAATATTGCTTGTATCTCATGAATGTGGGTCGCAACTCAATCGCCGCAATCTACTATATAAGATGACGATCGAGTTTGGAATTCTACAGTCTACCTGCAAAAATGTATCAGTGAATTTTCACCATATAATTCCACAAAACCAGTAATTGCTGTTGTATTTAATGATTCCAGATACAGACAAGTAGAAATCAAATAGAAAGTAAGTCACTATTAAAACAGTCAGTACATAGCAGAATTAAAATATGATGGAACTTCTTAGTTTTTTATATTGATTCAAAATCCACCAACCGATAAAAACCAATTTCCTTGAATTCCTCCTATCACCCTAATAAGAGGACAAGAAGCCTAGTTTACGAATTCAATCCAGTCTTATACAGACCTTGAAACTTAAATCTAGGGATGTTTTAAAATTAGTATTTGCAATCCAATGAATCTCATAATCTGTATGCTATATGTTTTAAACCCAATAAACAATACACAAAGACACTTTAAATCGAGGGGAAACAAAACCTTCTAATGTTCACTTAAAATATAAGCTATATATTGATATTATTGTATCAAAGTTGTTCTTTACTTTGGGTCTTTAAGTACGCAAGTAGAATTGGGGAAAACATTTTTTGTATAGAAATTGTTATGTTCATTAAACTATTATTTATGCAGTTATTTCTTGAGATCACAACAAGGAATGTTTCTTTCATGATCATAAACACTGCATGACGTCAGTGCTTTTTTTTTGTCCAGCAACAAAATCAACATTGCAGTTGTATACAAACTGAGCTAAGTGCTACGGGAATTTATTTAAGCAGGCTTCAAAGTGCTAATTTATGTCAATTAATTTTTACAACCTTTACTAATATATCATGCGCAATGAGAGAACTCGAAATAGGTTTCAGCTAAACGTATAAAATCTACAATGAAATATAGCTCATTTTATACAAATTCATCTCGCTTTCTGACATCGCTAATTCAAGAGCTTTTAAAGTGTATATATGAAATGCATGGGTGAATTTTATCGCATCACGATGGTATAATTCAGGTTTCACAGCTTCCTGAACAGTAGCCATAACAAACCTGTGCTGGATTTATTGCCCCATTCAGCCAGCATACACCACAGATTTAGTCCCATAAAATGCGCTGTGATAGCTCTTAAACAAATGTGGAAATGAAATACGTACCCTAATAGTTAAAATACAATTTGCGTGCAATTTATGGTAATTATCAGGCCACATGTGTGTATGTATGCAATTAAATAAGAAATATATGCACCTATATGTACACTTAGCCAGGCTCCATGAAAGTACTATAATGAAAACAATACGAGTAAATTTCAGAATTAAAACACGAATAGTTTAGTTGCCATTTAAATTATAATCACATTGGTATATAGACATGTCTAAAAGTAAAAACAGGGGAAAATTTCGTTATCGGAAATCAGTGGAAGTCGGTAGCAGCAAAATAGTTTTGTGCGAAGATCCACTTCAAATATTGACCGAGGAGCGAGGTTCAGGAAACAATTGCCAACTAGATGGACGATACAAATTGCGTAGTATGTTGCATACGAGCGCCATTATTGACTTAACAAATCATATAAAGGCAAGCTGCAGCTTTCGCAGGTTTCTAATATTGATCGAGCGAATCGTGTCAATGAGCTTAGAGAGTTGTGCAGTAAAACAAAGTCAACACAGGTGTTCAAAGCGGACTCATTAGAAATCCCAACCAGTCACATTTTTTGTGTGTAAAGAAAATCGAAAACAACTGCCATGCAATCATAGGTTGTTTATTTATCAAAGTTTAAATCCAATAATAATTAATGCGTGACAATACAGCAATTAAAAATAATAAGGTCCGCATTACATATGACCACTTCACATATTTCAATTGGTAATTGCTTGGGGAATTTATAAACATTATGTGAATAGGAAGACAATACCTTCCAATGATTTAACTGCAGATTCGTGGTTTATCCTTTTCAAATTGACATTATTGCAATTTCACAAATTCCTTTTCAACACTGTCTATTCAATAAAAATTTGGCAAATTAATTTCTCTAAAAGGGTGTAAAGAGTATATACAAAAATAAATAACATTCAGAATTTATTTTTTAAAATTAGAAATTGAATTAATTACTACTTTATTTTGAGAAGTTCTTCTTGCAGTTCAAGAACTGCTTCAAGTCGTCTTCAAAATGTCAATATATTGTTCATATCTTAAGATGCTCCATGTTATCACCAAAAAGTGCCAGGAATGTAGAAATGGGAAAAAATAATATCAACAGGAAAAAAGTTGCGCCACCACAATCTAAAAACTGCCGCATTTTCTTTTAGCATTGCATGCAATTAAAGTTCATATTTAGATAGATTGTTTCAGAAAAAAACATGGAATTTTAAATTTCATAATTAAGTGCTGAGTTCTTTTTTCGCGAATTTAGATAACTAAAATTATTTCCCGAATAGTGCAACGTGCAGCGAAATGAGGAAACTAATATTACTGAATATATAATAGGGCATAAATTACTATACGTACCCAAAACTTCCTTCTTGTGGATAATAACATTTTAATAATTTTAATCATAACGCATCCTCAATTACCAATTGCGCAACACAGTTTTTTTTTAAAGAAACAATCCGCTGTCACAATCAGAACATCACAATCTTTCACATCTGTCACGTTTTTTTAAGCAACCACTTCTCAAAACAGGCCAATTGCAACATTTTTGGAAATGGAGATCCTTCAATTGTTGATAAAAGCTGTAGGTACTGGTTATGTAAACGTGAAGATTGCCTATAAAAATTTGACACGTTTCTTTGTGGGTCAACAATTTATTTAATATTTTAAGGAATGCCAAATCCTATGTACAAGTGCAGCATGAAGCCTGAATGACTCAAAATGAAATATAATGTTCCTACATATTTGATTATTGAAGTAAAAACCCACTGAAGCAACTTGCAAAAAAAATGATGAAAGGAGTGCTCATAAATAAACTCTGAACAAGAGCTGTATTTCGGCAACATAAGTTAATGAAATAATAATAAATGTAAGTGAACATTTAGTTTTGCCTCGCAATGCCAGTAGAGGCAATATTGAACGGGATAAAAAAAATATAAATAAGAAAATAACATTTGAATTAGGGGAAATAATTGTGAAGTTTGAAGACATTTCTTGTTTTTTGAATCGGGGTTTGCGACGAATATTATTAGCTGAGAATAATAGGGCCTTGAGGGCTTCTTTTCTGCACTGCTTCCGTTTATCGGCATCGTCCATCAAGTTGTTGCAGTGGGGCATGCGCCATGCCCTCTTTAAAAAAAATCCCCAATAAGATGAAGGGGGCGTTTCTGACGTCCTCCACCAACGGGTACAAGAACCTCAAGAACCTCTCAAGAGAAAATCGTGAACACCAACTACCAACACAAAACTTGAAAAACCTCAACACAACATTTTTCTATACGGCTCCTCATTACAACTCCCAACTCCCTCCTCAGATTGCAAGCTCATCCGTATAAAGAAATCCAGTTATTTGCTCTCAGTCCCCATACCCTAGAAAATGCTCCTGCTCCACCTCAACACCTCTAAATCACGCAAGCACTTCGCAATTTGTCATTCACAGTTGCAACAATTTATGATCAAAGCAAACTCCACGAATGGCCCTCTCTAATTAGCTATCGCTAAACATGCACCAACTGAGCCAGTGAAATAATGCAAGTTTGAAAATAAATTGATCCGATTTCACCGTATTTTGTGCGTGCCCAAAGCCCTCTCCAGCTGGACGCATTTATTAGATTTCATTTTGAATAGTTTATACCGCAAACAATAGAAATCAGAGCAGGATTAAATTCAAAAGCTTTCTAGATATTAACTGCATACCATATGTAGGTTAGCTTACATTTATTTGTGGCTTTCTTACCTATAAGGTAATTAGTCTGAACATTGAGATTTAATATCATGCTTACAAGTACCAAATCAGTGGCAGCTAAATGCCCACAACATTAATAAAAAGAACTATAAAATTAATAATTATTCTGTATGACTTACAACCAGATATTGGTTTAATTACAAGAGACTACACATTTCGATTCATGCAGTTTTATCATAAATCAATCGTCAAGTCAGCATTTGCATTTGTGCACCTGCTGTACATGGCGTAATGCCAATTATAAACAAACCAACCATGCACCATGACAAGCTTATTTAGACCAAATAAAGCTAATTGCAAAGCAGAATACTGTATAGCTTATATTTCTGTCAACATCCTTCTCTTCATATGCAATAACTGCATATTGTTAATTCCAAAGGAATAAGATTTATTGAAAAGCACTTAACAAAGGTCGTGCCTTAAATTAAAATGACCTCCTCTTGGACAATGCTGCATATCATGTGTTATTATTAATCAGGATAATCACGATTATTCTGCTGCAAAACGAGAGCTTGTCATGCAATTATGATAGAAGAAAAACGGCATGCAACTTGTACATACATGTCAAGGACGACGCCTGTATAGGATGAAAGGTCTTGACTCGATCATAAAAAGAGAGGAGCCATACATTCTCCTTATCACAACCAAATTTCACTATTGTTAATATATAGCATAACAAACATTAAAATACGTAGCATGTTTACTGTATATGAGTGATAAGCATGATCAAAAATGTCATCCCATTTTTTCGCTTCACTAGTAGCTAATCAGATATTCAAAATTGTTTACACCTGGGTAATAAAAACCAACTATACTAGTGCTTTATTTTTTACTGTGCACTGCAATGAATTTAATCGACAGTAGTGTGAAAATTATTATGCTAAAGCCAATTTTTACACTTTTTTGCTATTAACATCACATATTTACAAAGTCTAAAGCCAAATAATGATTTTATTGTACATCTTATAGTAACAGGTGATGCTTACACGTCCTTTAGCGCATGCATTCTTGGTTTTTGTTTTCCATTTCCTCCAGTAGGTGGCACAATTAAGGCATCAGGCCACTGTAATTTGAAGATTTTGAGCAGGGCTGTTCCCGTACTTTGTATATCAAAATGTGTAGGAAATCTAAGTATACTGAACTAAGCCTGAAGTGTCACTAGAACGGACAAACAGTATAGTAGCTCAGAATGCGCATAATGTTAAATCACATTTATAAAGCTCGATACTCGATACAAATATTGTATGACTTTTTCAAGCTAACTTTTAGGTTGTAAGGGGATACTTTCCCACCAGATGATGATAATATGAATTCATATTTCTCTGAAATATGTTACTATAATATGTACAATAAAATCATTATTTGGCTTTAGACTTTGTAAATATGCGATTTTAATAGTAAAAAAAGTGTAAAAAGCTTGTTTTAGCATAATAATTTTCACACTACTGTACAAGCTAAGTATTTATGCCGTTCAATTTCGCAAACGGTTTACTGATTAGTGCGATATCTGACAAACGCTTTTCAAAAACACAAAAGTACATGGGGAGGAAATGTTACATCATGAGAAAACGTCCCTAGAATTCAAAATGGCGGGTAAGGTAGACGAACGGAACGATGAAAAGCCAAGCGTAACACAACGCTCAACTGTTCATGCAACCGCAAATGTGCGACAAGAAAGAAGCGGCGGAAAAATACAAGGAGAAAAGTTTAGGGCGGCTGTTGGTGAAAATGATGATGAGGTCTGAAAATGGAGAACGGACGTGGTTTTCAAGATGACCCGACCTGATACTAAAAACTTGAGATACCACCTCTGCAGTGGAGCACATCAACAGCGACATCTCCCCTCTAAGCTTTTCAGATGGAAGGAAGGAGGAGAACACCTCAGAATTTTGGTTTTTGTGCCGTAGGTTGTAGTACGTACCAAGGCGGTGGTGTCCAATTTCTCCTCCTATACACCAAATGGACCTTGTTTAAGGATATCGTGTTTGTTTTCTTGCATTTTTCCCCTCAATATTTCCATGTTTAAAAAAATACGAAAATAAAAGATAACGTCGGGTGTAGTAGGATGATGCTCTTTTCTTATTAAGTGGCCTAAAAGCATTTTTTGCTGCCGGCGAATAAGAAGCTTTGGCCACTTTGTACCAAAATTTTAATTTCTTGTATACTGTGAGGGGATGCGCATGTTTTTTTTTGCAAAAATCTCATTAGTAGAATATGTACTAGTCTTTTTTTGATCATAGTAGATATTTGGCTGATCAAATATATAATCTTGATGCGCAGTTTACTGTAAAAGTTAGGTTAGGTTAGAGTAATATTGTCTTTGTATTACAAGTACTGTAGGTGATAACTAGAGTGCGGATTTACGTGCAAGCACTTATTTTTTTGCTGAACGTTTTAGGATCAGGAAGCTTACAGAAAAGCGTTTTAATTTCATTTGGGATTATTTGGACATGATTTTTGTGCACGTATTTGCACGTTTTTTGGTCCAATTTTAGCACGCAAAGTTGCCCACAAAATGCACGTAAAATCCGCATTGTATAGTGATATCGGGGTTGTATACGAAATGTACACTTTGTCATTCGTTATGTAGGTACATACAAGTGCTTACTTTAACTGCGACCAAGTTCGCCCATGGTTCAACCTTGGACTATTAACTGTAACAGTCCAAGATCCAACCCTGCAAACCTGGTCGCAGTTATCGTACTGGAGGTATGTAGTATATCGGTTTTGTTAGTGTAATCGTTAGCATGTAGTACAGATATGATCACCACCAAATCAGTATCTATATAGTGAACTCATATCTGCTACGTATGAAAAGTTTGGATCATTCATTGGATACTTTAAATACTGGTACAGCAAGTTTGTCTACTCGTTTGTGCTTTGTTCTCACCCACGTGCATTTATACCAATTTCTCTGTGAATGAATATTGGGAATATGTAAACAAATTGCATTGCTTCAATATCTGCTTATTAAAACTGCGAGACTATTAGGCGAAGTACTTATATTAATGCATATAAATTCTTGCAATAAATTTGAAGACTGTCCATTCTGAAGAAATCTACAAATAATAATTCTAATATCAATGCTCTCTTTTGACAATTAACAGGGAGATAAAGTAGGACGTAACGTGGCTAAATTTAATGACGTTTCATCTCAAGTGACGTAGGCAATGATGTCACTAGAGAGAACAAGGACATCCGTACCTATGTCACTTGAGAAGAAACGACATGCATTTCAGCCTACTTTATCTCCCTATTGACAATAAAACCGAAGTACATTCCTTGAATTGTCTTAATTCTTACAATGTATTTTTTCATTTATGTACAAATAGCACATCTTGCGTAAATTACTCGATATGTGGATGAATATACCACGTGTTCAAATGAGCATCTTGTTTGTTTTGCTAAGCGGCTCAACAGTGCCTTAGGCCAAGTTTGTTTTCCCCCTAAAAAGCAATCTTTTAGCCGACAGACGGGTTCCGACTCACCACTAATAGACCCTTCTTGCAACGAAGGCCCCACATTAGATGCAACTCGAAGAAGTCTACTCTTTTCCTTCCTCTCTTCTAATTACAGGGACAATGAAAACAAAAAGCCCCCCCTAAGTTTTCAGGGAACCGACATTGGGTGTGCCGAATTTCAGCATGCGAACACTCCACGAAATTAAAGGGCATAACTTGAAATATTATTGCATTCTAACTGCAAACTTCTTGCCGAATTGTACAAAGAAGTCACCTGCTACAAAGTACCTTGCCTACATTTTTTCTACTCAGGTGCGCCTAGTAAAGATATTGGTTTAATTGCTCAAACTGCATAGCACAGCATCCATAAGTATAGACTGCACTCTTGACTTAAATGCCAAACCCGTAACTCAAATAAAATAACAAATTGCACTATTTGAAATGCACAGTTGGAAAAGTTAAATTTAGCAATGTAAAGTGCTATATACAGCTAGAAAATGTATTCAATTAAGAAATTTGCAAAGCATAAATGTAGTGGGCATATATATACAGGGTGTTGCCGAATTCGTTGGACAAACTGACGGTATATTCCCTGCATAAAAACTAGACAAAGTTCCTATAAACCCATGTCACCAATCGCTTAGATTTTTAAGTAGCACCTACATACAGTACAATGTGACATCCATAATTCATGCTCCCAACATCTTTCCATTGATCATTTATTAATGACTCGCATGCGTTCCTAATAAAGATGTGGGGAGCATGAATTACGAATGTCACATTTTATGTAGGTGCTGGTTAAAAACCTAAGCGTTTGGTAACATGGGTTTATAGGAACTTTTTGCACAGTTTTTATGCAGGGAATATACTCTGTCAATTTGTCCAACGAATTCGGCAACACCCTGTATATACATTTTCAGCAAAGTACTAGACAATGAAAAAAAACGATTCAGAAACTTTAACTGTGCTTCATTCTGACATTTAAAATATACTTGGGAATAATATATATTCGATTTATGTGATCACCAATTAATTCTTTATAGGGAGGATCAGCATAGAAGAGTTAAGAAATCATAACATGTTATTTTGTAATTAGATAATTGAACAGATTGATTCAAATGCTTATACAAGTGTAGAGTAGGAGTTGTTGATTCTACTTGAAATATCAGTATCAAAATCGTTCGTTTTTCACCAAAGACGTATAGCAAATTTATGAAAGCAATTGCGAAATAAACCTTGTCACTGGTCACTTATCTAACATAAACCACGGATTTTATTGCACCATAAAATCTAACCGTTTTAAGTTCAACAGCTTTCTCAGGATAAAGTTCAGTAGTTTCAATTTTTTACTTGCATCTTTTGTCCAATGTAACCAAAGAAGAAACATTTAAGAGAACAACCGAATAGTATTGCGAAATATGTAATTTCAAATATTTCCGATCAATTCTATGAAAATGTGGATGACAAATATTTATAATTATATGAAATTTTCAAAACGCAAACTCTTGAAGAGATAGGTCTAGTTTTAAAAAATTAATAACTGCGTTTGAGATTGTCTCGCTCAACAGGGAAACTTTTTGATATGTTAATCACAAGATTATTAAAGTTTTTAATAGTATTCATTTCTATTATCCTACATAAACGTGGAAGTGAATGAATAAAATGTTGAGGAGGGTGTTTAAACGTTCAATGAACTTTTGGCGAACATGTCTCATTTTGCATATGGTTGAAGCCCTTTGAAAAATAACGCAGGCACAGGTCCCAACAAAGG